>CAUYLG010079024.1:0-105534 GCA_963573385.1 Cacajao melanocephalus | reverse complement strand
CATATATATATGTATACATGTCTGTATACATGTCTGTATACATATATATATGTATACATGTCTGTATACATGTCTGTATACATATATATATGTATACATGTCTGTATACATGTCTGTATACATATATATGTATACATGTCTGTATACATGTCTGTATACATATATATATGTATACATGTCTGTATACATATATACATGTCTGTATACATGTATATATGTATACATATATATAGTCAACTTTTTCTAAAAGTTATTTCACCTCATATATACGGTACCATATATAATACGTGTGTGTGTGTATATATATATGGTAAAAGCAAGACTCCGTCTCAAAAATAAATATGTATATTTTTTTAACCTCATATATATATATATATATATATACACAGTCAATAACTTTTTTAGAAGTTATTTTGATCTACCTTGCTATATTGACAGGATTCTAAACAAAATGTACATTTTCACAACTTTTGCAACTAAACTTCTAGATGAAAAACAGATTGCCTCAATTAGATGCAACAGAATAAGGCTTGAAAAGACATAATGTACAGCATGGTAAATACTGTACTGTCCAACTGAAATTTGCTGAGAGTAAACCATAAATATTTACAATTCTTATTTGTCAATTATACATCAATAAAGTTGGAGGCGGGGGTGAAACAGAATGGAGGCAGAGTTCATTCCATGTAAAAATATAAAATAGATATATCTAGATTCTGTTACCTAGTGACTTAGTTTTATGGTTGTCAGAGGCAGTATTAAAAGTGAGAGCCTCAGAAACGTAGTTGTGGCTGCAGTACTTAACGACTTTTCTGTTATAGCAACATGGGTGTGAACTTAAGGCCTACTCCTATTGCTTGTATTAAATTATAGTCTGTGAGAACTAACTAGATCAGCTTTATATTTTCTGTATTCATCTTCGGTGATTCTGTACTTGCATCCATCATTCACCATAGCAAGTAACTGCTACAGGCAGAACCGACATGGCTATTGGTTTGAATAGCTAGGTCAGCGCCGTAATCAAAATGGTTTGAACTGCAGGTTCTTTGGTGGGGGCCAATTGATCATGATGCCCTCTAGGACTAAAATAGATGAACAATCTAATAAAGTCCTGTTGAATTGGCCATAAAAAATTTAAAGAAAATAAATTTCTAAACAAAAGAGAAAACCTCCAGGTTTGTAGAAAAGTGACCTGACTGAAGTCACTCCAATGAAGAATCAGGATTCGCCACTCAATTTCTAAACCTGAGTCAGTTTATAGACACAAAGCTCCTTAAATAAAGGAAAAGCAGAATTCCTATGAGGAAGAACATTCTGACATTGCCACGGGTGGGCTTGTGTGACTTGTGGCCACGTACACAGGTAAGCATGCAGAGAAGAGGAAGCAGTCTGTGGAGAATGTGTTTCATGGACTTTGAGCTGATAGGGACTTCTTGCATCATGGAAAGTCACTGTGGTTTGGCAGAGATGAATGAAATTTTGGTTCAAGTATATCTCATAACATAAGAATACATTTCTGATTCTACTCTGTGTTTATTTCCTTCGCTTCTCACACGCATATATAAATTAACCATAGTTAGAACCTGGCAGAATATCTACACTGGCACCTTGTCATAAGAGAGCCACAGTGCAATCTCTTTCATTCTTTACCAAAATGATATAAGAAACATATAATACCACATCTATTCTGGATTTCAGACATTTATATCAATATGGGTTAAGTGTACTTTATCCAAAAATTGACTTAGAAGTGTTTTGGATTTAAGATTTTTTATGTGTGGATTTGGGAACATTTGCTTATATATAATGAGATGTCTTGGAGATAAGACCTAAGTCTAACCCAAAATTCAAGTTTCACATATATACTTTATATGCATAACCCAAAGGTACTTTTATATAATACTTTAATAATTCTGTGTATAAAAAAAGTTTTGACTGCATGTTAACTGTGATGTGGCATGTGAGGTCAGGTGTAAAATTTCCCACTTTTGATATGATGTCATGTTGGCGTTCAAAAAGCTTTGGATTTTGGAGGATTTTGGATTTCAGATTTTCAGATTAGAGGCATTTGACCTGTATCAAGAACTTAAAATATTGAGGACCGGTGGTTCTTGTCTCGTCCCTGATTTTTTAGCTTACTTATTGCATGTACAAAAATGAACCTTGATGGGTATAAGTGGCTGATCATAAACATAACTGATATTAACTGTAATTACAGATAGTTTCCTGATACAGTTTCTTTACTTGCCCATATCATGATAGTTCCTGTCATCTTTTACAAAGCTTTCAAGTTAATCATATATTTTCTAGGAACCCACAATACTACAAACAATTTGCTTTCATCCAGTGATAGCAGGAATGCTTCTTACTGTTTTACTTTGCTATCTGTCATAATCTAGTTTACAGGATCAATGAGCACCTCCTATCTTGGGACCATCATCCAGATTTACCACATTCATTATATATCCCACTGATTATCCTGGAAAACTGGAGCTGGTACTATAGATAACGTGGACATACATCTGCACTCTCTGTACTGGATGTCATGTGTCATAACAGCTTTGTTCAATGGACTGTTACACAAGCACAGTGGTGACTAAGGATGGAGACTGGCTAACATCATGCATGAATGAGTCATTCTCTTCTTCTCTCTCTCTCCTGCTCTCTCTCTGTGTGCAAATACATACATATACCTATATGTGTGTGTGTGTGTGTATATATATATATGTGTGTGTGTGTGTATATATTTATATATATTTATATATACACACACACACACATAACCATTATACATATATATACACACATACATATACATGTATATGTATAATGGTTATGTATCTCTTCTGTAGAAGATGTTTAAATGCTTTCAGGATGTGAGTCACAAGAATTCACACACTTTTGCTTCCCATAGATCTACAAGCCTTTCCCCAAATTTTCCTTGTCTGTAGAATTCCAAGTTTGCTCCTTCAAGAACCAGACTGAGCAGTCAAGGCATCCATATCTGCCCATGAGTCTATGTACCACCTTACCAACAACTACCTCTTCCTCCACACAAACTTGAGGACCAGGTGGAGTGCTTGAAAATATGTATATTATTCTAACCATTGTCTTTCAATGTGAGACTGTCATTGGCAGCAGCCCATATTTTGGCTTCTACTAACATATGGATGTGATCAAACCTTGAACGTGGCCTAAATCTTTTCCTTATCATAAAGAAACTTTAACAAGGCCAAAGCTGTGAGCTGAGGGAGAGATGCTGATGCCAGAGAGGTAGTTAGCATGGTAATTTGGGACATGTGATTGTGTGACTTATTTGCACTATCTAAACGTACTGAGGGGCCAGCTCTCAAAAATATGTATTTTGACTTAACGTGTCATTGACATGAATGTCACCTCATTTCTGGCCTCCAAGCTTCTGCCCTTTTCTACCTATAACTTTTCTCAAAATATTAGAAAGAGTATTTTTTTTAAAAAGATAAATATAGAAGAAACTATCTGCCTAAATCTCTCCAAATTACTTCCATAACTGAATCTAAGTCCAAACTCCTTAAAAGGACCTGAAATTTGTTACCTCATTTGGCTCATGGCTCTCTGACTCATTTCCTACCTCCATTCCTCTCAAACACAGCTGTCCAAACCTATTGGCTTATTTGCTTTTCTACATAGTTCCTGTAATATTTGGGAGAGAAAATTGAAATTTATTTGTTTATCAGATTAACAGTTTGCATAAAGTTCAGCACCAACGTGACTGGACCAGCCTTGTAAATTTTATAAGCTATTTTATAACTAATTACTAAAAAACAGCTTTGAACGTATAGTGTAAGAGGTTTTTAAAAACACAGCTGGAAATGATAATTCATGATTTGTACACAAGCATAATGTTATATAAATTTACTCATGTGCTCATTTTAACATTTCTGAGCATAAGCATTTTTTCATGCTTGAAAATCTGAGTTTTAACACATCTCTAATTAGGAAATTATTTTTATTCCTGGAATATTTTTCATATCTCAGTGTAGCGTCTCATGATTTTACATCACCTAATGTCTTACATTATAATTAAATCAGATATCGTGACACATATAACTAATAAATATTGAGTAGTAAACTCTAAGAACTTAGAAAATGCTTAAGTTAAAACTCTTATATCAAGATTAACTCAATCATATGTGGTCAATCTCACAGATTTAAGAATAAATAAACGCTACGATTACTGTGCAATATAGCAAATATAAAAGATTTTTAGAACATTAACATAAAATGTGTGACTATAAGCAGTTGTTTTTATACTTTAGGACTAAAAATATTTTAAAGCAACTTTTGGAGACTTACAGATTTAAGAATGCCAAGTCTTGAGAAAAATAAATAAGAGACTCTTAAAAAATTGCTGAACTGGAAAAAGAAAGTAATTTGCTCTTTTTTGTTATCTTGGAAAGCCTGAGACAGCTGGAATAGTTAAGAAAGATTTTTCAAAAGAATTCAAAAAATTATTTTTGAATTAACATATCTCTGTCACTAATATATTATTCTCAGTGTTTCATTGCAGAATAATAGCAAATTATAGTAAAATCTAATGAAAATAATGTCTTACAAGATAAGAAATGCCTCCTTTTAACAGAGGGTCCAGATGTTTTTTGAAAATGTCTTGTGCTTCTGTGAGAAGGGGTGGTGGGTAAAAGATGTTTTGTCAAATAAATTAGTGAAGAATTCTTTCTGGCAATATCACAACAGATGTGGATTTGAGTTTTGATGGTCGCTACCAGCTGCGCTTCTTCCAAATCCACCAGAAATCATGCACATGCATCATATAGGAATAATATAATATGAAATGAGCTGGCAAGAAGGGCTCATCTAGGTATTGTTAGAAAGATCCCCTCTTTCTTTCTCATAGAAGATGCTAACCCCTTGATTGACTGTGGATTGTGGATTTCTTACATAAACAAACATAATTCGAATGATGTTGAGACTATTGTGTAAATTCAAAGCTTAGAACAATTTTAATACGATCAAATTTCTGTCTATTGAGCTGTGTTTTCCTATTACATAACACATGAATAAGGCTGAAAAATTTGTAACATATATTGGAGGTTGTTTTTGAGATGACCTAAAACTTTTACTACATGGAATATTAAGCATTTATTTTCGGTGTTCTCAGTGCATCTCTAAGGAAGAGATCCAGAAATGAGCAACTTTAGGTTTACAGGAAAATGTAGCAGAGAGCACACAGTTCTGATATAAACCCTTCCCTACAGTTTCTCCTATTGTTAATGTCTTACATTAGTCTGGTGAATTTGCTTCAGTTGATTAACCAAAACTGATCCATTATTATGAAAGTCCATTGATTACATTGGGTTTACTCTTGGTGTCATAGGTTCTATGTTTTTTTGTTTTTGTTTTTGTTTTTATTTCTTGTTTTTGTTTTTTTCTGAGACACAATCTCACTCTGTTGGCCAGGCTAGAGTGCAGTGGTGTGATCTCAGCTCATTGCAACCTCCACATCCAGGGTTCAAGCAATTCTCTGCCTCAGCCTTCCGAGCAACTGAGATTACAGGTGCCCATCACCATGCCTGGCTAATTTTTTTTTTGTATTTTTAGTAGAAACGGAGTTTCACCATCTTGGCCAAGCTAGTCTTGAACTCCTGACCTTGTGATCCACCTGCCTCAGTCTCCCAAAGTGCTGGGATTACAGGCGTGTTCTATGGGTTTTGACAAATGTACAGTGTCATGTATCTACCATCACAGTATCATACAGTATTGTATCATCATCCTAAAAATCTCCTGTACTTCAGCTATTAACCACCTATTGCCAGACCTTTTGGAAACCACTGACCTTTTTACTGTCTCTATAGTTTTGCCTTTTCGAGAATGTCATAAACTAGAATCATCCAGTTTGTAGCTTTTTCAGTCTGGCTGCTTTCACATAGCAGTATGTATCTGAGGTTTCTCCACATCTTTTTATGATAACTCATTTCTGTTTATTGCTCTTACACTGTATGAATATATGTAAAATAACGTATATATTCACATATTGAAGGGAGTCTTACTTGCTTCTAGTTTCTGAAAGTTATGAATAAAGCTGCTACAAACATTCATTAAAGACTTTTTTTTTTCTTTTTTGTAAATAAGTCAACTCATTTGTGTAAATACCTAGGAGTGAAATTGCTGGATCGTATGCTGACTATGTTTAGCTTGGTCATAAACGGCCTGTTGTCAAAGTAGTTGTATCTTTTTATATTCCCGTTAAGAATCAGAGTTCCTGTTTTTCCAAATCCTTGTCCACAATTAGTATCCACAGTATTTTGTATTTAAACCATTCTAATACATGTGTAGTGGTATTTCAATGTTGTTTTAATTTGCATTTCCTTAATCATGTATCATTTGAGCAACTGTTCATATGCTTATTTGCCATCTCTATATATTTTTAGTGAGGTGAAGGTTCAGATTTTTTGTCTACTTTATTATTTTTGGTGTTGTTGAGTTGTAAAAGGCCTGTATATATTTTAAACACAAATCATTTATAGGGTATGTGTTTTGCAAATATTTTCTTTGGGACCATAGTACAAATATGCAATTAAGTAGAAGGAATAAATTATAATGTTAGATAGCAGAGTAACAGTAGTTAACAACAATATATTCTATATTTCAAAATAGCTAGAAGAGAGGACATGAAATGTTCCTAATACATAGAAATAATAAGTTTTTGAAGGATACCCTAAATATACTTACTTGAGCATTACACATTATATGTATGTAACAAAATATCACATAAACAGGTGCATAATAAATAAAGTATCCCATAAATAGGTGCAAATATTATGCATCGATTTAAAAATACAATGCACAGTACAGTAGTCCAACCTTTCTTTTTCTTCCATTGATTAAGCTTTTGGTGAGGAATTTCAAAATGTATTGCCAAACCTAAGATCATCTAGACTTTTTCTTATGTTAGCTTCTAGAGTTCTTATAGTTTTTAATTTTACTTTTGGCCTATGCTTTGTGTTGCTTTAATTTTTGTGAAAGATGCAATATCTTGTCTAGATTGTTTTTTTCTCATATAGTCAGTTTTTCCCGAATCATTTGTTCAATAGACTATTCTTTCTCTGTCATCTTTGCTCTTCTATCAAAGATCAATTGAATATATATGTGTGGGTCCATTTCTTCACTCTATTGTGTTCCATTGATCTATGCGTCTATTTCTATTCTTTCACCAATACCATTCTCTTAATTATTGTGGCTTTATAATAATTTATAAAGAAGAGTCTTTCATTAGCTATTCTTGGTCTTTTGCCTTTCTGTATAAAATTTAGAATAATTTTTGTGGATAACCACAAAATAACTTGTCAAGACTTTAATTGGAATTAAATTTATAAATTAATGTGGGAAGTGCTGACAAATTAACAATATTATGTCTTCTTACATATGAACATGAATAAGACTTTAATTAGACTTACTTAGACTTTTTAATTTCTTTCTTTAGAGTTTTTGTTTTCTTCCTTATGTAGATCTTGTACATATTATTTCAGATTGGTACCTAAGTATGTCTCCTTCTTTGGTGCAAATGATAGTGGTATCATGCTTTGTATTTAAAATCCAAATTGTTCACTGCTGACATGTAAGAAATTAGTTGACTTTCATATATTAACCTTGTATTCTGCAACCTTGCTATAATTGCTTAATAGTCTGTTGTTGATGATGATTCCTTGGAATTTTCTTACAGGTAATTGTGTCATCCACAAATATAGCTTTATTTCTTTCTTCCAATCAATTGAACATTTTCTTTCTTTTTTTTTTAATACTGCACTAGCTAAGACTTCCTGTATGATGTTGAATAGGAGTGGTGAGGGAACAGCCTTGCCTTATTCTCAATCTTAAACTGTTTTTCCTTTGTTCTCACACCACAACTATCTATGCAGAAGGCTTCTGTGATCAAATGTGTGGGGATTTTTTCCCCACCGTCAAACAAGTATCAGTTCTGCAGTGGAAACCTGCTTAGTGTCGTCTGACTTAATTCTGACATTATCTACCTGGCGTTAGCATCAGATCTCACAGGTTGAGAGCTCGGTTCCCACTTCTGATGACAATTGCAAGCCCCGTATTGTTACCCGTGCTTCGAACTGACTGGCTATAAATTGGGAATCTCATGACTCCCTCTCTGGGTTTGATTGATTGGCTAGAGCAGCTCCCAGAACTCAGGGAAACACTTTCTTATGTTTATTGGTATATCATAAAGAATATTACAAAAGCTACAGATGAAGAGATGCATAGGGAAAGGTAGGGGAAGAGGCATGAAGTTTCTATGCCCTTCCTAGGCACGCCACCCTCCAGGAACTTCCATGTACTTAGCTATCTGAAAGTTCTCTGTCCTGTATCCATCTGGGCCTTTTACGGAGACATCATTGGATAGGCATGATTAAAGCATGGATACTTTGTAGAAATGGGATTGGATAAAAAGGGTATGATCTAATACTAATAGTCTGAGTGGGGAAAACCCAGCAAGGACTGTCTGTTCAGATTCTTCTTGGCCTCTCTGTGCAGAATTTCTTCCTCCAGGGTATGGGGCAGGATCCCTCCTGAAATGGGCATCTTATGACCTACAGTCAAACCAAGGTAAGCCAGAGAATGTCATTATTGCCAGCTCCAAAACAGAAGGGCAGCGAACGATTTGGGTATATTTTTAGTGTCTACTGCATGTCTTACTTGGGGAGAAAAAAGAGCAGTTGAAAGGAGGGCAGAAGAAGGTCAGAGAGAAGAGATTCTCTTTTCAGAGGCCTGAAGTACTGCAACATTTTAACAAAAGACTGTCTCTCACCTTTATTGCTCTAAAGCTGTTTCAAAGCTTTTTCAGGAGCCAAGGACAAAAAGCCAAATACTTTAACCAAAGATATGCTTATTGTTTTAGTAACTTAGGAAAAAAATAAACAACTGCTATGACAGTTATGAGCCAAAAACAGTAGATAAAAATTAGATAGATAGATAATCACACATGATTATGTAATTTTACTTCTTTAGACTATTGAAATGATAGACTGAGTTAACTGGTTTTTGAATATTGAAGCAATCTTATTGTCTTAGTCAGTTTGGGCTGTCATGACAAAATGCCATAAATTGGATAGCATGAAAGAACAAAAATTCATTCATCATGGTCTGGTGCTTGGAAAGTTGAAGGTCAAGGCACCAGCAAATTCAGTGTCTGGTGAGGGCTCATTTTCTGGTTCATCTGTTTTTCGACAGCGTCTTGCTCTGCCACCCAGACTGGAACACAGTGATACAATGGAAAGATTCCGTCTCTACCTCTGGGGCCCACATGATCTTCCCACCTCAGCTTCGCGAGTAGCTGGGGAAGCTGCCACCATGCCCCAACTAATACATTTTATTTTTCATTTTTATTTTTTGTGGAGACGGAGTTTTGCTATGTTGCCCAGGCTGGTCTCAAACTGTGGTCTCAAGAGATCCAACTGCCTTGGCCTCCCAAAGCGTTGGGATTACAGGCATGAGCCACCATGCCAGATTTGGGTCATCTTTATCTAAACTCATTCTGATATATTACTCATTTACTTCAGACAAAATTGAAAAAAACCTTCTATTTAGATTTTCAATTAAAATTCTGTTTACCCTACAAAGAGCCACTAGGAAAAGTTTAATTGAATACAATTTTATTGATCATTATTAAATAAATCATGAAAAAAACTCCCAGAATATAAAAATTATAAAAAAGATAAATAATAGCTGAATAGTTGCCAAAGAGAATAATTTTTTTCTGTGGATAATTGGTAAAATTTTTCTATGGCATTTAGATACTTTTAAAATTTTCTTATGTGTTCCATACATTTATTTAATTCAATCTCTGAAATTTCAGGGTTTTATTTATTTTGTGTAGGATTTTTTTTTTCATTTTTTTCTAAATACTATTTCTATATATAAAGAAGAACTCACAGTGCTAAATTCTAACGTTGTGTCTAATGAATTTTCAGCTGATTTTCTTGGGCTTTTTAGCTACATCTCCTTTGATCTAATGATATAATATAAAAAATAACATGTTTTGCTTCATTTAGTAATATAAGATACTGTATCCATTTATACTACATACTTATACAACGCACACACACATCCATTAATTTTGACTAAGTGCATTTGCTGGTATGTCCAGAATAATGTTACAGGAACACAATGACAGTGGCCATCCTTGCCTTGTATGACCTTTAATGAGAGGATTTCCAGTGTTTCACTATTACAGATCCTTTGCTTTTGCTTTACAACTCCCTCTTTCCCTCTTCCCCCCTTCTTCTCTTCCTCTTTTCTATTGTCTGTATGAGCTGGCTTTCATTTAAAGAAAAAAATCCATTTATTTTTAGTAGAATGGAATTCAAATTAATTTGTCAAGTTTTTCAGATTTTATAGAATAAAACTATTATCCTCTTCTTTAATCAAGAAAAATCTAAAATCAGAAATATAAGTATCCAATTAATCAGATAAAGTAAGCATTAATTTTACAATAGTGTTGTATTTCAATTAGATACAAATACACATTGCTCACACTCTGCTATAGAAATCATTTATATTTAGCTTTTCAGAGAAACTAAGGATCAGAGTACTTACAAACCAGAATGAAAAAAATTAAAACTTGCCTGCTGTCTAATGAGGTTGAGCTTCACTAGACAATTAACTGGAACATTTTCTGTGGTCAGATATAAGTGGCAGAGTGCTTGTTTTATATTTTTCTCTCTTTCGGTGTAGAAGATAAGAATCATATTTCTTCCAAATGAAATTACTGTGCTGCCTTCAGTCATGTGAAATATAAACTTTACCACTGAGGTTTATATTAACTTTGAAAGTTTTTATTGTTTTATTTGAGAAAGTTTTCAAGGGTCATATATTTTAGAGGGTAGGAGTGGTAGGAAAACCAGTGTTTAATAAAATGTTTACCTGCCATTTACTCGTTTGTAAACTAAATGACTTGTCTGTTTTCTCCTTTTCTTTCTTTGTTCTAAACAAAAGCTAAAGTAACTCTCCAACACTGTGCGTGTGTGTGTTTTGAGATGGTTGCCATATTGTGCTTTCTTCCTTCGTAAAAAGCTGAAAAACACAGCAATAAAAATACTTTTGACAGCTTCTGAACCTAAAAATATGTGAGTTTAGTTTATATTTTACCCTGTAAATTTAAGAATGACTCAGAGCTCAAGACTTGGCCCCAGTTCGAGTTTCTATGTACCTGTTCTCTCTAAATTAGCTCTTACAATACCATGGCTTGGAATACCATTTGTAAATTGATGATCCTGAAATATAAAATCTGTCCTGCTCTTCTGCATTCCAGACTTACAGATTCAATTTCTTGTTATTACAACGTGGATATTTGATGACAATCTTAAATTTATTTTGACCAAAGCAAAACGTTTGATCTACTGTTGCTCCAACCAGCAACACTATAATATTATTTTATCTGCATTACTTCATCATTCAGCTGGTTGCTCAGCTTAAAATCTCTAAAATCATTCACAATTCCAATCCTTGAGTAGTTGCTACTCAAAGTGTAATCCGGGACTACCATCACCTGGGATATTTTTAGAAATGCAAAATCACATTTTCCATTTCAAACCTACAGATTCAGAATCTGCACTTTAACAGGATTCCCGGATGATTCAAATAAATATTACGTTTTGAGAAACACTGCCTCATATTGAATGCTACATCCAATCTATCAGCCATTATTATTATTTTTGTATCTAAATCAAATGCAAAAGAGAATCCTTTATGCTGTCTCCTTTGTTACCACACTCACTCATCACCTCTCAATTTATCTGCTTCCCACTTCCATTTTGTTCCTGCAAGGTCCATTTTGGTCCTTTTTCCTATAGCAGCCAGTGTTCTGTAAGAATTATATATCAGACCCTGTTGGTTCCCAGTCTTACCATTGCATTTGACGTTCTTTAGCCTGTTCCGTAGTGTTCCATATGATCCATTCTTATTTGCCTTTCTGCCTTTGCTATCTAGCACTCCAATCTCATTTACTATTCTTCAGCTACCATAGCCTGTTCTGTAGATATGGCTATGTGGTATCCCATGGTTAAATACTCTAGCACGGTTAAACACTCTGTTGCAGAATATTCAGGAGACCAGAGAGACCAATGGGTGAAACAGGAGGGTTTTATTAAGTTGGCCATTGGCTTAGCAGATTAGCATCCTAAGGCTGAGCAAAGGACAAAGAAAATAGAGTAGTATTTATAACTCCAGGATGACATAGCAGCTAATAGGTTTACAGAAGCCAGAACAAAGAACAGTTAATTAATTTGTCATATGTCTTCTGAGGTATGTTACATTTGAAATTTTGTGTGATGTATGTTAGATTTGAAATTTTGAGAAACCCATTGGACATTCTTTCCTTGTTATCTTGTCCTGTGACCTTGCAGCTGGTCAGCAAGAAAAACAGGAGTCTTGAGATGCCTGGGAACTTTGCTGAGAATGTGGGGAGAATAGATAAGGTAGGTTTTACAGGGAGTTAGTTAATTTTAAGCAGAGCTGCAGGTTAGCTTTTATACTGAACACAATATAGTAAGCTTTATTTTATTATGCAGCAATTAGAGACTACCATTGTTATTATTTAATTTCCCTGTTCATTAGGGCCCAGTAATATACCAGAAGTGTTTCTCAAAAGACACATAATTCCTCAGGGTCAGTGGCGTGACACTTTTTAGTACCCTAGGGGACCTGCTTTGTGATTTTTTTCCACTGGAATTTGCCATAAAGTCTGAAGCACATATTTTCTTATCACTAATAGCTAAAATAATGATCACTCAAATCACATGGCTCAAGCTTCAAGTCTGCAATGCACTGCTGCAGAGCACTTCACTTCCCTGAGCTTTACCCAAATTTATCAGCCTCCATGTCTTGCAATATATGAATCTGAACAGTATACCTATGGGTAAAACATACTATTCCCAGAAGCAAAATAAAACTACCAGGTGCTTTCTTCTCTGAGGTATAGAGATGCAAGGTGAAACAGTTTTTTTTCTCATGTGGAAAGAATATCCTCACACACCTCTGTTCACCAGGCTCTACATTCTTTGCTGAGTGGCGGGTCCCTGAAACGTCACAGAATTTGTCTTCCAACTGAAGCACATGAGGTACCAAGACCTTTGGCAAACTAGCCACTTCTTACTTCTGTCCAGACATCATGATGCCATTGCTAAAATACATACGTGTAATGTTCTGAGGGGCACCCAAATGATCTAGGTCTTTATGAACCATATTATTACCAAGGGGAAGAGAGTTAACAGAGCCTTGCAGAAAATTTACCAAATTAATATTATTGCCCATTTCACATGAATTTGAACTCTTGCTGATCCTCTACATGGATGGGAATAGAAAAAAATGCACATTCACCAATTAATGGCTAACATACCATATACCTAAGGCTTTAGTAATCTGTTCTGGCAATGAAAGCACTTAAACATAGCTACTCTAGTGGTATTTATTTGGCTGAATCTACAGTCATTCTCAGGGATTCATTTGGTTTCTACCAGGGCCAAGCTGAAATATAATAGAAACCACTTCTTCTATATACTTTACAACTTTAATGGTATCACTAATCTTCACCACATGTCTATGGATGTTATATGATTTTTCATTTACTCTTTAGGCTACAAGGGATGGAGGCAGGAAAAGGGCAGCCTTAGAGGCTCTCATTCAACCTTCCCCATTACAATAGCTTTTATCTCATAGGCTAAAGGATCCTATGGAGAGTTATTTCAATACTCAAATACATCATTCCCAATTATATACTCAGGAAGAGTGGTAATGATCATAGATTGCAATTGTTGACCTTTGGACCTATCATTCCCTGGCTTCTGTTACTTAAGTCCCATTAGCCCTATTTCTAATAAAGATGCCAGCCCTCTCTCTATTAAAGGCTGACATCTCAGCTATCAGCAGAGGAGATCCACCGCTGAATATTCCAGTGATGCTGTTTTTCTTCTCACCAGAACTTTTCTGATAGTTGTTGGTAATGGTGTGTCCTCTGGATCTCTTACAAAATACAGGCTGTCAGTATTCTAGCCTTTATTTTTATTTTCTTGGGACAGTTTTACATTTGTTGCCCAGACTGGAGTGCATTGACACCATCTCGGCTCACTGCAACCTCCATCTCCCAGGTTCAAGGGATTCTCCTGCCTCAGCCTCCTAAGTAGCTGGGATTATAGGCATTTGCCACCACACCTGGCTAATTCTGTATTTTTAGTAGAGACAGGGTTTCTCTATATTGGTCAGGTTGAACTTGAACTCCTGACCTCAGGTGATTTTGCCCGCCTCCGCCTCCCAAAGTGTTGGCATTACAGGCATGAGCCACCACGCCCAGCCCAGTATTCTAGCCTTACATCATATATTCATCTCAGCATGCCCACCTCCTTGAGACTTTTTATTCCTTCCTCCACCATCTATTAGAGCAACGCAGATATTTTATAAGCCATATCTTTTTCTAGGCTTTTTGGGTCACTCTGACTGCAAGTTTGCCCCATTGTCTGGAGTTCGTAAAAGGGGTTAATCTCATGTTCCAGAAAAGTGACCCAAAGTCAATGAATTATTGCTTATTTAGTCTTAAGTTCTGGCCCCTTTGCTCCACCACTCACAAAACAAAATCTCAGGAGTTTTCTCCTGGTTCCCAGTAATGCATCTACCTACTTCCTAGAGCTCCTTTGTCATATTTACAGCTGGGTTATTCTGGGATATATCTCATGTTTTCAGCCTAGAAGGCAAGAAAGGAGGTGCAAGAAGCTCCTCTGGGTAATACTTGTTTCCTTTTGTAGAAACGTTCCTGTAGATTCTTCCGCACAAAGAAGGCCTAGAAATTACTCGGGAATGGGTAAGCCACTCTTGCAAGTTTGGAGGATTCGGGAGGATTTGAAAGGCCCAAATCCTTGGAGATATTTAACCGGATTTCTCAACACCACATTTCAGACTCTGTGTTTTTCCTCAATTAGAATCTCAACCTTAGCCTTGCATGGGTATTTAAACGTCACTGAAGCTCTCTGACTCAAACTACCAAATCTTATGCTTCTTCTTCAGTTGAGTCTTTTTGCTGCAAGGAGATGTGGGTCTTTAATAAGATATCAAAGAGGTCTTCTGGCTCTCATGTTTACCTGTAATTGGAGTTAAACTTCTCAGTTTCTCATTATTCCTTTTCAGACTGTCGGTGTAACTTAGAAATAACCGGATAACTCTGCTGTCTTTTGAAGAATTTCCGCCTCATTTCTTTTAAATGCCTGAATCAATTTCTTTTAAATGCTTGGATCACTGAAACAGCAAGGAGATTTGCAACTGTGAATTTTCCCAGATCACTGCCATTTATGTTTTCAACAAATGAGCCACAAAATTATGTCAGAGATTGTGCATTTCATACATTTTCTTCAAGGTGACATGCTCTTTGCCAAGTGTAGGTTGGTGGCCAGTCACCAAACCCTGTTTTAATACTGATTGCTCAATCACTCTGAGTATCAGATATGAAAGTTAAGTTCCTCTGAGAAGCAGACACCAAGATTGGATTAAATCTGCACAAAATTAATTAGGAGACAGGTATGTAAAGCATAAAAGGAAGAAACAGTGAAAGCATTAAGACCATGGTGCAGGTTTGACACACAGAAAAGAGAAGGATAATAGAATATAAAGAGCCACAGAACACGATGTAATTCTGAAAAAAGAAAAGAAAAGAAGTGGCTAGGCCAATGGGGATTCCTGAGCACACATTGCCAATTGAAATATTTCCTGATTGGTCAAGAATGTGCTAGCAGTAGTGCCGTATCCTACTCAGTCATTGGTTGGGAGCAGTCCAGAGAAAGTATGATCTCTGAAAAATGAAATTGTGGATCCAAATGCCTGTTAGTTACCTCTGTTTCCTGTCAAACATACTCTTGAAGGATTTATGAGGGGCACGTGTCCATGGTCACCAGACCTCCCAACTAATCTACTTGAGCTCAAGTAGTTCTCTCCAAGTCTGCTTTAAGGGGAAAGCAAATTAACATTTCCTCTTTATTGTTTTCCCTGTTTCTCAGTGAATTTATACAATAGTGGTATAATCTGTGAAAATTATATCCGCAGAACTTTCAAGGAACAATTTATATTGCTCCTAGCAATTTTTTGGTGGGAAAATTTAAGACTAGTAATTTCAATTTCTTAATAATTACAGGGCTATTCAAATTTTTTAAAGTACTTTTTAGATTCAGTTTTGGTAAGTTAATTTATCTTGGAATGTATTCATTTTGACTATGTTGTAAATATTCATGACGTAGATTTTTATAGTATCTGCATTATTGGTGATAGCAATTTCAATTTTCTTATTGGTATTATATAATTTTTCATTTGCGAACTTTTGTCCTTGGTCAATATTGACAAACATTTCTCTGTTTTAATAGCCTTTTCAAAGAGCTAAGTTTTAGCTTTGCAGTTCCCCTTCATTGTATTTTTATTCCTTTTATCAATTTTTCTTCTGTTTGTCATGCTTCTAATTGTTTTAGATTTATTTTTCTTTTATTTCTTTTGCATATTTTAAATATGTGTATTACTTTCAGTCTTCTTTTTAAAATAGATGTTTCAATATAATAAATTTACTTGTAACTTCTGATTTAGTATTTGTTTCTAAATATTTTTAAGTTATTCATTATGTTTTCTACTTTGATTTATTTCTTGTTTTTACAGGTATGATTTTAGAATGCTAAATATTTGAGTGCTCTTATTAAGAGTCCACCTTTTTGACTTCAAATGTATTTCATTGTGGTCAAAGTAGAGTATGGACATGTCACCATTTTTTAAAAGTTCTGTTGTATTTTAACATATCAACATTTGAATGTTTCACATAAGCTTGAGAAGAATATCTCATTTGTAATTTTACATTAATACATTGATTTATAGAAAAATCTCTGGAAATCAAGTTTGTTCATTGCATATTTCAAATTAACTACACATTTATAACTTTTTTCCTATGTAAGATTCCTAAAATTTCATGAAGTGTTTTAAGTTTCTTGTTTTAGGCGAGATTTCTCAGTTTCTCCCTGTTATTTTAAGCAGTACATAAAATACACAGTTTTTGTAAATCTTTGATGAATTAAAACTTTCATCCCTATAAAATTACTTTCTATCCTTAATATGTATGTGTGTGTCTTAAGATATTATTTTATCAGATATAATTAAAGCCATATAAACTTTAATTGATAATTACCTCATATTTATTTTCCATCTCTTACAAATTTCAAAGTATTTGTGTTTTTATTTTGTCTTCTATTCCAGAGCAGATGGCTAAATTTTTGAAATCCAATATTCCACCTCTTCTTAAATGATGGCTTAATCTATTTACATTTGCCATGATTACAAGCAAATAAACAGAGTTCACTTTAATTTCTTATATTATGAATGGCTTTATCCTGTGTTTATTTATTTTTTATTCATTTATTTTGCATGTTTTTCTCTTCTATTGCCTTGAAAAATACTTAGATTTTGTATTGTTCTTGTTTGTTTGTTTGTTTGAGATGGAATCTCTTTCTGTTGCCAGGTTGGAGTGCAGCTCACTGCAACCTCCACCTCTTGGGTTCAAACAATTCTCCTGCCTCAGCCTCCCAAGTAGCTGGTACTACAGGTGCGTGCCACCATGGCCAGCTAATTTTTGTATTTTTAGTAGAGACAGGGTTTCACCATTTTGGCCAAGATGGTCTCAATCTCTTGACCTCATGATCCACCCGCCTCGGCCTCCCAAAGTGTTGAGATTACAAGTGTGAGCCACTGTGCCAGGACTCTTGTTTTGTTTTCTTACTCAATTTTCCTCCTTTACAAATGTTCAAACTTACTTTAGTGATTCTTTAGTATAGAATTGATAATGGTAAACTCAATTTTTTAACATTTGAGAATTTTATTTATTTTACTTTTGTTTTCAAAAGATACTTTTGCTGGATACACGAATCTTGATTGACAATAATGTTTTCTCTGCATTCTAGCCCCAAAATATAGAACCCTGTCTTCAGGGTTTGAAGGGTAATTAGACCTATGAGAGATTTCTTGCCCTTAGGTAAGGGATTTTACACATACCTCTCTAGCTACTTTTAAAATACCTCCCAAGAGACTGGTTTTTCTCACTAGTCCTATATGCGTTTAGATGTGCACCTTTGTGTTTACACAATAATTTTAAGCTGTGCTCTGTGTACCTGTGGATTTATATCTTCAGTATCTTCAGAAATTGTTTCAATTATGCCTTCAAGAAATACTTGTATCACGTCTTCGCCGTGTCTTTAACTTTTCCCTTTGGACTATGTCATTAGCCATGTATGATAGACTTTCCCATTCTATTTTTCATGTCTCCTAAATGCTCTCATATTTTGTTTTACTCTGTCTACCTAGCAATGGTATGAAGCCACTTTATTCGCCTTCAGAGGACTCTGTTACAATTTGGGGATCTCTCATTTCTAACAGTGGCAAAGATCTTGTGGATTGGCCTCAGGGTACCCCTCCGATTTACAGGAGCTTCCCTCTCTCAGTTTCCATTCAAGTCTCAGCTCACAATCTTCCCTTCCCCACCTTTGTTTTCAGGAGGAAGTCCTTCCGAATAGGTGGATTACCGTACTTCTTTTTGGTGAGTTTATTTTTAGACAGATTTACAGAGGTATAAGACATACACCATAATATTAAACCACTTTAAGTGTTCAGTTCCTCGTATTTGGACAAACATAGATAGTTGTGTTAACATCACAGTACTCAAAATATTCCCTTCTACCACATCAAATATTTTCTAGTTCTCCTATAAAGGAAAAATCTCTTCCCCTCTCCCACAGCTCATTAGCTCATGGCAACTGATCTGCTTCTTGTTACTATATAGATTTTGAATATCTCTCTTCTGTGAAACGATGTTACTCACTTGGAAGATCTTATTTTACCTGAGAGTGCACCCTGTCCTGCTTTCTAAAGAGATTATTTTCATTCTATCTTTTAAATCCTGCTGAAGACAATTACCTCTAAATGTATCCATTAAACTTCTTTTTAGCCAAGAGCAACCAAATAGATGAGACCCAGAATTTATTTCCTGTCTCCTTTGGGATGCAAACATGAAAAGGAGAGAATGTCTGCTCTTTCTACTTCTCTACTTCTCTTCTTGATCTCTCTCTGCAAGTGGATATGTGTGTGTATTGCTGGGGGTGCTTAGTAAATTTTTTTTTTTTAATCAGAATTTCTTTTACCTACCTGTATTTTTTTTTTACACTCTTTTAAGTATAGGATACAGGTAATGAGATCTGGAATCTACATGGATTCAAAGTGAAGGATTTTTAAAAATGTAAAATTTCTCTTTCACCAAATATTGCTTTCACCAAGATAAGAACATAAGACTTCACACTTTTTATTCTTACTGCTCTTGTGTTTTCCTGGCTGATTTGTTTGTTTATCTTTTTCATTCTTCTAAATGTTTATCTCAGAGGAAACTTTAGAAGTCTAGCTTGACTACAGCATACTACCCCCAAATTTTAATTCAATACTTCTAAAACCACACTTAGGGAAGTAGAAGAAATATTGTTATTTCCAGGAAATAATGTACTTTTAAGTAATTGCAGTGGAGACTCTTTTAACTAATCCTTGGATCAAAATCTATGTAGTTTCTTATCTTGTCAAAATATATAATTAAAACACTTTCACCTCAGTATCCCAAGATATACAGATATATTTTAAATATTTTGTGTTCACGTTATTTTCTAATCAGTCTATAATGTTGTCTTTATATTATCCTGTAAATTCCTTAAATCATTTATCTTCTGCTACCCCAGGGCCTTATAATGTATGTAAAACATAGTAAATGTTTAATAGAGCCTTTTCTATTGAATGAATGGAATATTATAATTTAAAAGAGAGTTATACCTCTAAAATTTCACATATTTTAATATTACAGCTATACTCATAGAAAGAAATGTCGTTTCTCTTAAAGACTAGGATTTAGATTATGCGTAATAGAAATATCAACTGTTTGCATTTGTATATCAGCTCTAAAAGGGAACTTTCCTGCTTAATTAATATTAGAAAAGCTGATTATGCCAGGAAATATCACATAGAATTAAAAAATTGAACAATATACCACACAAAGCCAGAAAAATGACAGAAGATACAATAAAACAGATATTACACAGCCATGTAATATATCTCTGAGTGTCCTACTGAGGATGAATGGGTGCTTAAAAACAGAGCCTCACTGTTATTACACTTACACGATATTGGTAGATGTTTTAAAAGTATTTAATATGTGCTAATCCATGTGGATTGTGCTATTCGAAACTATGTTTGTGGCATATATAAAGCCTGCATATTGATTAGGACTTAAAGGATGACACCTAAGAAGAGACTGCTGATTATAACCAAATTGATTTTTCTCTTTTCTGTAGGCCTAGAGTCAGACTCCATGTGAGTGAAAAGAGTGGCTGCCACCTTTACTCCTGGCTCTTGGAAGCGTCCATGTGCCTATCACCAGCTTTTTCCACTTCCCCATGATTCTACACTCAGAGAATACTTCTGCGGAATGTGTTAAAGATATTGCACTGCCTGAATCATACCATACCTCCCTGTGCTCTACCCTCAGCTTGTGAGCCATAAAAGCAATATTCAAGTTTTGATCATTGTACACCTGGGCCTGTTTGTTATACAGTCTATTTTAACTATTATTGTTACCAGAAAGGAGTCCTGATCCAGACCCCAAGAGAGGATTCTTGGATCTCGTGCAAGAAAGAATTTAGGTGAGTTCGTAGAGTAAAGGGAAAGCAAGTTTATTTAGAAAGCAAAGAAATGAAGAAGGGCTACTTTTTAGGCAGAGCAGCCCTGAGGGCTGCTAGCTGGCTACATTTATGGTTATTTCTTGATTATATACTAAACAAGAGGTGGATTATTCATGAGTTTTCTGGGAAAAGGGTGAGCAATTTCCAGAACTGAGGGTTCCTCCCATTTTTAGACCATAAAGGGTAACTTCCTGATGTTGCCACGGCATTTGTAAACTGTCATAGTGCTGGTGGGAGTATCTTTTAGCTTGCTAATGCATTACAATTAGCCTATAATGAGCAGTGATGATTACCAGAGGTCACTTTCATCACAATTTTGGTTTTGGTGAGTTTGGCTGGCTTCTCTACTGCATCCTTTTATAAGCACAGTCTTTGTGACCTGTGCTTTGTACCAAGCTCCTGTCTCATCCTTGACTTAGAATGCCTAACCTCCTGGGAATGCAGCCCAGTAAGTCTCAGCTTTATTTTACCCAGGCTCTATTCAAGATGGAGTTTCTCTGGTTCAAATGCCTCTGACATATTTCCCCCATCCTTTTTACAAGGGAACCCTTAATCCTAAGGGTTGTAGACAAACAAAGATTCATTTTCTGTGACTTCTTAAGGCTGAATAGGGGCAATAAGATTTCTGCTTAACTATTAGGGTCTCTTATATTCTGAGTAGAGAGGAGCTGAGTCAGAAAGCATCCAGTATGGTAAGGGCCATTCATAACTTTGACAATAGGTGATATCTGGAAGATTAATAAGTGTTCAGTTTAAGAAAACACTCAGTAAGCTTATCCTTAACTTCTATGCAAAATGTGTAATAACAATGTATTCCACAACCATGAGACAAAATAAGCAAAATCATCCCAAGTAAACTAAATAAGAAGGCTTTTCACGAACTAGGCAATTGTTGGAATGAAGCTAATATGGAGACACTAGCTGATTCTAATACATGCCCAAAATTAGAATGCCAATCCTGATTTTTACATTATCCATCCCATTTGTTTCTTCTGAACAATGACCAGAGATTACTGGTTGGTGCCCAGGAATAAGCAATCAGTCTAAATTGCAGAAAAAAAAAACCTCAAAAACTGATAAGACTAGAATTTAATAACAGGTATACCATAGTTTTTAAAATAGAACTTTTTTCTCTCTCTAGTCTTCCATTTTTGCTGAAGACAAATCATGGTAAGATGAATTTGTCATAATTGGCCTGATTATTTGTATAAAGCACAGTAAGAATTGGCTTTGATGGAACTCTATTCCATAAGGATTATCAGAAAAGACTTTTTTTCTTTTTAAGCTGAGCCCAGCCATGGATTTGTATTCTATGGTTTGAGAAAGTTTGTCTCCTCTTGAGGTCCCAAGATAGCTTGGGGCTCCTGGGCCTGCCATAAAGTAACATTCTTTACTTAGCACTCCATAAGCCGGTCAGAAACCCAGTATGAGGACTGTATAGACAAGTATGAGGCCATTTTTCCCAGAGGGCTTTTATTGGCTCTGTAAGTCAAACTTCATTACTTAAAGAAAAGCACACCATTCCAGTCAAAGCTTTGGTAAAATAAACAGTTTCTCGAATTGTGTCCTGTTACAAAAGAAAACAGATTCTTATTACACTTATGCAAATAACTATTGCCATAAGTTAAGAATACTCACAAATAGTCTCCAAATCCTGGAGAAATCAGGTAGACAGAAGTATGCTCCAAATTGTGTTCATAGGAGTGTACTTTTCCCAGTTGTTAAAAACTGTAAATAGATCAAAAGAACAGTTTTCTTGGCAATGAAAAACAAAACAAAAAATCAGTAACATTTTAAACAAAAAGTCAAGAAAGATTGTTTCAATCTATTAGTTTAATCCATGCAGTTAACTCTGGTTCTCCTTGTTATTCATGAATATTTCAGCTCTTCGTGAATACTGAAAGTTTTTTCCTCTATTCTAATGTCAAATTCTCCAAAGTTATTAGAAATCTGCATTCAAGAGCACCTACCAAAGTCTTTTAGCTGATTATAAACTGCCTTATGAAGGGGATGAAAACAAGACAACAATTGTCTGTGGATAACAAAGTATTTGTCTGGACAGTCATTTATTTATTTGTTTATTTATTTATTTATTTATTTATTTGAGAGAGTCTTGCTCTGTCACCAGGTGCCAGGCTGGAGTGCAGTGGCATGATCTCAGCTCACTGCAACCTCCACCTCCCAGGTTCAAGCAATTCTCCTGCCTCAGCCTGTGGAGTAGCTGGGACTACAGGCATGTGTCACCATGCCCAGCTAATGTTTGTATTTTTAGTAGAGACAGGGTTTTACCATGTTGGCCAGGATGGTATTGATCCCTTGACCTTGTGATCCACCTGCCTCATACTCCCAAAGTGCTGGGATTATAGGCCTAAGCCACTGCATCTGGCCTTACAGTCATTCTTCTTTTTTTTTTTTTTTCTATTTTCTCTTTCTTCCCACTCAACCAGGATTTAAAAACTTTGGTACATGCCTCAAATTGAAGTGGAGATGTCCTTATAAGAAAGGACATTGATGGTAGTTCTCAAAGAACCAACAGTCATTATTAAAGACAAAATTGACTAGGAATTTTGTTTACTTCTATGGCATACAGCAATTTTACATAACAATTATCATTATTAATAACATTCTGTACACTAAGTCATATCAGAATTATAGGAGTTTCCTATTTTTGGACCACATACCAATAACATTTTTATGCAAACATAGCCCAAAGAAAGCCAAACATCATTCTATTCATTTAGCCAAAATGGTAATTCAAAAATTTTAAGACAAAAGTCTTTACTCATTAATAAATATGACTTAGTTTTCCAGACAATTTGTCTTTTTTCCGTTCTTTTTCCTATAGTTTATTCAAAAGGCAAACAAAAATATTTCATTTTTTAAAATGTTACATGAATATCTTGTTCAAGAAACATTTGAAATTTGCCCTTGCATTAGTGTACTATTCATGTCAAACCCAATTCTTAATAAATCCTTGTAGACAAATCTATTCAATTTTAATGTTTGACGATAAGGTAAGAGTCTCATAAACCATTTTTGAATAACCCTTTACAATTTTATGTTAAAGAGTTGATCAGTGCCTTAAAAAAAACCATGTTGTGCTTGTATTTCATTGTTCAATTTATAGAAAAATTGAGTAACATACCTTTAACTTTAGCCAGTATGTTCACACACATATTTCTTTTACAAGATTATTTTTTCACAAATATTCTATAACTTATTCAAACTTTCAGCTTTCATGCAACAATCCTTTCACCCTTTAATCCAGGCACACAAAAAAAATCCACATTCACATGCCTTCTTATAATGTTTTACTGAAAACACATTTCATTTTCCTTACACACCTTGCATGTCAAACTGTTTTTATTTCCCAAAGATTACTAAAGTCATGTAAACTGAAAGGCATTATATTCTTTTTGCTTTTCAGACAAAATATTTGATTTTAGCTCATTATTTTTAAATCAGTTAATCAAAGCTCTTTCATAAATAAATATCATACACATAACACATAAAAACACAGAGACAGAAAAAGATCCAGTATTTGTAAGATCTTTCATTTTCCAGTTTTTATGTTTCTCTTGGAAAGATGCAGTTTCTACAGCCTAGTAAGCAGGAACAGCTGGAAGGCAAAACAGATTTCCAAAAATTCAGGGTCCCATTTTTATACCAATTCCTGGATCCCAAACAGAGGGAATCAGCCCATTTCCTATGGGAGTCTTATCTCTCAGTGCAGCTGGGGACATTTCATAGCTTCTAGGTGGCTAAGAGCATGCTTCTCTGCTCCAAACATGGAAAGAGATGCATATTCCCCCCATAACTGCCATTAGCTATACTCAAAGGTATATTTCCTAATTAGTTATTACACACCAAAGTGCGATGATAATGCAAAGTAATTTCTGACAACCCCTAAATTTAAAAGCTTCAGATAATGCAGTGCAAAAACTAACAGAGCCTTAGATTTTGAGAGGAATCTATCCAGTAACATCTGTTGTGCCTCCTCTGTTTTTTCCCCAAGTGTTGGGAAAAGGTGCAAAGGAGAAAGGACTTACAGAGTGCCTGCATAAATTGGTTATGAGTAACAAATAAACAAGGAACAACCAACTGCGGAAGGCCGCAGAAGGCCTCTGAGGAAGAAGGCCTCTCCATGCCTCATGTTCCAGTGCAGGGTGACCCAGGCTCTGTTACCATAAACATTGTGCTCAAGGACGTAAAACTCCTTCGTAGCACTATCACATAGCCAGACTTGTAGGCTCTTTGTAAGGCCTGTGTTCCATCAGCTGTACATAGATAATAAGCTAAAGATAACCACATGTTCTTGTTCTGTGTAACTCACTAACTGCCACTGTTACCAGTTCTTAGGATGACACACCAGTTCCAGCTCACTGATTCACTCCACCATCACTCCATCTGCCCTATAAATCAAAGTAATTATAATCAATAAATAATGTGGATGATCAGAGCCCTGGGCCTTCACTGTCACCTCCAGAGTAATAAAGTGATGGCCCCCTGTTCCTACTTATTCTCTTAATCTGTCTTTTTCTCATTCCTTTGTCACTACTGATCTTGGGGTACCCACAGGTGATGTAGGGCTGGCTCCCTACATTCTGGTGTCCAATGTGGGGCTCATGGATTCTCTACACCCAAGGGGTCCCAGGTTGTTAGAGCCTGAAGATCTGCTTTTAATTAAGTTGACTTTTAACCATAGCCCTCTTTTGAAAAATATTTTTAAATCTCTTATTACTCAACTTTAGCCAGGCCAAATGGCTAATACTCCTGACTTCTAAACTTTACCAAATGTTACCTCCCAGGAAATACCAGTAAGTCTTAGCTACTAAGTTACAGCATTGGGCATTTCCCATTGCCTTTACCAGAAAGAGCCTAGCGCAGTCAATTTTGAGTTTGAAAAGGGTTTTCACTGCTCAAGACAATGTTTGGGGCTAACTATGACGTGAACTCCAAAATTCCTGTCCTCCAGATGGCAGAGACTAAGAGAAAATACTGCCAGTAGATACAAGGTCAAGCTACCAAGAACATAAAACAAGAGTAGAAAGCAACTGTCTAGTTTATTTTATTACTATTTTTTAGGAACCTGCAACAAACTTTGCAACTGACCAGTTTGCTGGGCCATCTTGAACAGCAGACTTAAGGGATCCTAAGCACGTGTTCTGTCCTAAGATATTCCCCTTTATGGCAGAATGATACAGAGAGACAAATTTATAGCACAAAGCACACTAGATTTGTTATAACTTAAGATTAGCTTCACAAATCCTTTTTTCCATTTATCAAAACTTTACAGTGGAGATAAACTGTGATTTTTACCATTCATTCAACCGGTTTGCATAGAGAGTTTTATTGGCATACCAGGTTTCTGGGTTCTCTTTCCCCCAGCAGCCTTATTGACCCTGCCTGATATACCATATTCCTGGGGGCCAAGCCACATCACCAAGATGCCACCCATGGAGTTGCATGTGGTAATCAAATAACCATTTTTCATTCTGGCCAGAGCAAAATACATGTGACAAAACATAGACATAAGCCACTCCATTTAGCACCCAATATCAAACTATCAAGGGTCAAACTTGCCCCTGGTTGGGCCCTCTCATCTTTATTTCAACCTCCAACTGGAAGTTTCAACATGTGGGCTCTGCACAAGATCATTGCTCCAAGTAACAGAAAAGGTAGAAAAGAGATAGGAGAGAAAAAGAAAAAAAAATTGTATGCAGCAAGGTGGAGAAGGCAAGGAGCTCAGAGAGGCCACAGAAAGACTCACTCATTGCAGTGACACTGAAAAGTTCAGGCGGCTGCCTGTCAGTCATGAAGGGATCATTTCCAGGAGTCCCATCAGTTCTCAAGTTTCCCCCATTTGGGGAAGAAAAAGCTCCCCATTTCTCACGGTCCTGTACATGCCTAATCCTGTTATCCATAGCTGTCAGCAAAGATTGCAAGGCAGATTAATCCAATGAGAATAAGTGGTTAATATGACATAATGCTGTATCTGTTCTTAGTCAAGAGGGACTTTGCTAAGAGGGGACTTTAACCTCCTAAATCTTAAGAAGAACTCTAACCCTCCTAAGTTGGGTCTTGAACACAAGTTTGGTCAAGCATCTTTGCCCTTGATTAAGAGGGGCCCTTAACCCTTTCTGTCTTAGGAGAGACTCTAACTCTGCTAAGTTGGGCCTTTAACCCAAATCCATCCTTTACTGCAGTACCCCGCCACTTACCCAACATGGAACAATGGGTGCTGCAGTCTATTTCCTTTGGGTCAGGGGTCTCCTCAGTATCATCCCTTTGTAGTTGCCCAGGAAGATGTTACCAGAAAGGGGTCCCAGTCCAGACCCCATGAGAGGATTCTTAGATCTTGTGCAAGAAAGAATTCAGAGTGAGTCTATAAAGTGAAACCAAGTTTATTAATAAAATAAAGAAAGAAAGAATGGCTACTCCACAGACAGAGCAGTCCCTAGGGCTGCTTGTTGGCTATTTTTATGGTTATTTCTTCATTATATGCTAAACAAAGGTGGATTGTTCATGGGTTTTCCAGGAAAAAGGTGAGCAATTTCTGGAACTGAGGGTTCTTTCCCTTTTTAGACCACATAGAGTAACTTCCTGATGTTGCCATGGCATTTGTAAACTGTCACGGTGCTGCTGAGAGCGTCTCTTCATATGCTGATGCATTATAATTAGCATGTAATGAACAGGGAGGATGACTGGAGGTCACTTTCATTGCCATCTTGGTTTTGGTGGTTTTGGCTGGCTTCTCCACCACATCCTTTTATCAGCAAGATTTTTGTCACCTGTACCTTGTGCCAACTTCTTGTCTCATCCTGTGACTCAGAATGCTTAACTTCCTGAGAATGCAGTAGGAATGCTGAGACCAGTAGGTCTCAGCCTTATTTTACCCAGGCCCTATTTAAGATGGAGTTTCTCTTGTTTAAATGCCTCTGACATTATTACTTCTGACTCTAGTAGTATCAACCTAACTTCTATAAACCAAGAATTAAATTGTAAGCCTCTCAACCAACTAAATGGTTTGCCTATTTTGACCAAAGGAATCCCCCTGAAAACCTAGAAGACTAGTTCACACTATGAGGAGAAGGGTGGAAGGACATGTCTCATTCATTATATAGTCTCCCTTCTGGAGTTTAGGCACCACTGACCATCATTAACAATAACATAGAAATCTTAAGACTGATAAAATCAGAGAGACACCTGGGTGACCACAGGCATTCTAATAAGAGAGACACCTGGTTGACCTCAGGCATTGTATAGGGAGGGACACCACTTTGTAGCAATAAGGTACCCAACTCCAACCTGACCCTGGCATGGCATCACATAACAGATAATAGGTCTTATCAAAGTATTTTACACCAAAATATATCCCTTTAACATATTTTAGATTGGCCCTGTAAATCTATCCCTTGGAAAGGTCATATGCATTCAAGGGAGTGTCCTATTCCCTTTCCATGTTTTTTCTTGAACCAGGAGAGATTTAACTATGAAACTAACATCTTTTAAAGTCCAATAAAAGAAATTTACCATCTATTCTCTCTGAAGCCTCCTACCTAGGGGCTTCATCTACGTAACAAGAACCTTGGCTTCCATAACCCCCCTTACCTTAACTCAGGCATTTCTTTCTGCTGACTTCCACTTTTTAGGCAAAGCTTAATGTTTTCAAACAATTGCCAATCAGAAATAGTTTGCATTCACCTATCACCTGTAAGGCCCCCAGTTCAAGATATTCTGCCATTGTGGGCTGAACCACTGTATACCATACCTGTATTGATTTATGTCTTTGCCTGTAACTTCTGTCTCCCTTGTATGAAACCAAGTTGTAACCCAACCACCTTTGGCACATGGTCTATGAGCCTCTTGAGGCTGTGTTTTGGGCTATGGTCATTCATATTCAGCTCAGAATAAACCTCTTCAAATATTTTATAAGGTCTAGAATTTTTCTTGAATACTGAAGATCTGCTATCTTCTTATAAAAAAATCTGAATTCTACCAATTCTGTTGAAGTGTATTAATCTTTTCTGCATATCTTTTTCTATATTATCAATAAACAACATATTATTATTTATATATTCCATACAGTCATTATTTCAATACAGCTAAATCTAATATTTCAAAAATTATAAAGAACAACAGAAATGAAGAAAGTTTTACTGTCTTTTTTCTCTTATATTTTTAGAATAAACTAGAAAACTCTGTCATTACTCCTTACACAGGTAGAATATGTTGTGTATATATTTTTTAAAGCAAACATAAAGCACTTGTGTTTTTAAAACATTTTCTTTAGATAAAATATGTTTTTTCAATATCAAAACTTACAACAGAGTTTTAATAAATTGATTATTTGGTTAAATTCTCAGGCCAACCACCTTTGCTCCAGCTGAGAAATCAAAAGCAGTTTCTTTGTAGTGCTTTACAAATCCTTATACAATCAAAATATGTCAAAAGCTCAGAAGGTAGCAAATGGAGACTGTAACAATAGGCATTGTCACTAAACAGTTCTGATACATCAGCGTAAGTGTGTTCGCTGTGGGGCAACAACAAGACATTCAGCAGGAAATGGTATCATTATAAAGGTTTTATGGATACGGTCATTAAAGTAAGCAGCGGACTCTTGTTCTGTGGAAGTGCGCTAGCCAAGATGTTCTTAGCCGTTTTCATTGTATTTTTTAAAAAGGAACATGCAAAGTGACATGTGCACACTTTGCCATCAGGGGCTTCATTAAAAGCATTTACCTTGAAACATCTTGAAAACAGTCTTTTGTTGGAAAAGGTAACTGAAAGCTGTTAAATTCTGGTCTTCTGTGTTGCATAATCAGCTACTGCCGTTGTATTGTCCTGACTAGAGCTCAGTTTTAAAGGATTCCTTAGGAATGGTCTCCTACATTTGTCAAATTTACATGTAACTTGGAATTTGGGTCCTGGATGTTTTTAATATCTCTCACCTAAGCTCTGTAAGCTGTTCTCCATTGGCTCATCCTCTAGTAAGAAGAAACAGACAGCAAAAAAAAGACAGTGATGCTCTTCCCAGAATACACTAAGCTTTCAGTTATGGTTTTCATGTGAGCTAGTGATTTGCTCTGTATATCCTCATTCCTATTGCTATACAGTTTGAGTTTAAATTCTTCGTTTTGCTTTGGAGTTACCAGGTTCTTTATATTTTTATTGTACTTATATATTCAGAACTAATTCCCCATTCTTTTGGAAGCCACCTTTGTTTTTCCCTTTAAAATGTAAATAAAAAATGCTGTCTTTTAATTCCTAGCCTATGGCAGTTGGTATATACTTAAAATGGAATAAGTAGTTTGAAACTATTTCTATATCCTCAGAGTCATACACACACACACACACACACACACACACACACGTCTTACTTGAGGTATGAAAAGTTCAACAATAAATGTATTCTTATGTTTTTGTTGTAAAACCTAAATTGTGGATTTTTAATGCTAATACGTTATTTTCTTAGGCAGAAATTATTTTTTTATTTTGTAATTATTTTTTATTCCCTCATTTGTCTCTTGGTCATTTTCTTAAAATGGGCCTTATTTCCTTTCCTGGGCTTACCTTGGTGACATCTCTTCAGAGCTCAATCATCTGTTGCAGTATTTTGACTTTATTTTTATTTGGCCCCAAAGGAACTGACAGTACATTGATCCAGCACCTATTATCTAGTTCTCAATCTATCCTGTTCTCAATTTTCTCCACATCCAGATTAGAATCCATGGCTTATTATTATCACTCCCTTGAAACATCCTTACTAGCCTACCTAATCTATTTTACCCATAAAACTGCTTTGAGAATTCTCAATCTGGGAATCCTCCATTTATCCTGTGCTTGAAGTAAAATACCCAACCTGGTTGACTGGACTCATTTTAAATCATGATTCCTCACCTCAGGTGAGCCCTTAATGTGGCTTGGCAATCCTCTTACAATTTTCCAGCCCATTAACTCTTCCACTTTCTTCAAGAAAGTATTTTATACTTTTTTATCTTTCCTTAGAATGCGACACCACCACCACTTCTATCCTGCCCTTAGCTTTCTTTCATTTCACTGAGAAAATAGAGATAGTAACAGAAAAGAAATTTTAGACATACTCAGAATCCCGTTTCCCACTCATCCATCCCTGTTCTTGTATGCTCTGTGCTTAAGTTTGCCAATATACGGGGGGATTGCTCCACCTTCACTAGATATCACTCACTTCTCTGTATTTGGGGGAATAATTTCAGGAATTGTTCCCTCTCTCGTTTTTATTCCTTTCCCTTTTCCTATCAAATATTCTTTTTTTTTAACAATATAACTGTCCTGCCTGCTGTATCACTTTAGAGCAAAACTGTTGGCTATCTTATTGTCTTTTTTTAGTCTTTCTTGAACCCATTAATTTTCACTTTTTTTTAAACCAAACAATAAAATCTTCATTTTTATCCATTTTGCTAAATTCAATGGGTAGCCTTCTATTCATATTTTACTTACTCTGTCAGCTGTATGCAATTTGACAGGCTTTAAATGCCATCTATTTATGGGTGATTGACAAATACTTCTAGTTGGAACGTATATCCATAGTTGTGGATTTGTAAAGTTTTTAACTGACATCTTCACTTGAATGCATTAAATATTACAAGTATAAAGGTTTACTCTTGATTTCCACCTAAAACTTAACTGTCTCGTAGTTTTCTCTGGCTGAGGAAATGGAAAGTTCATCTTCCCACATAGGCAAAATATATCTTAAATTTATTTTAGAATCTGCATTTTCTTTTTATACTTTATACTCAAACCATTGTCTAGTACTTACTCTATACTCAAAAACATACAAAATATGTCCTCTTGGCACAGCCTTCACTAATAACAACCTGGTTCTGGCCGCCATGTTATTTTTGTCTCTACATGATCATCATAACCTCCGAAGAGGTCTCCCTACTTTCACTCCCATTTTCCTGCATCCCTTTTCAACACAAATGTCAGAGAGTATATTGTAAGCCAAACCACTACACTCTGTAGCACAAAACATTGCAATAGATATTTACTCACTTAAAGTAGAATTCAAAATCTTTAATTTTGCCTATGCAGTCCTACCAGGTATGGCCCCTGATTCCACTCTGGCTTAGAAATGACTTCTCTCAAAGTTGCTCTCTGTGAGGTAGTCACACAGGCTTCCTCACTGTTCTTAAACCAGGTTAAGTCCATTTAACTTCTGCCTTTGCAGCTGCCTTTCTCTCATGAATGTTATTGGCCACTACCTAATTTGTAATATTTTTTCTTCAGTTATTTGCTGATATTATGCTTTCAGGCCTTCTTTTACTATCCTATGTAAAAGGAAAATCCCATGCTATGTTCTGCTTAGTATCCATTCTTTATATTCCTCTTTTCCATTTAATGTATTACCAGATGTCAGAGTACACGTTTTATTTGTTTATCATTTATCTTCCCCAACTAGGACATAAGTTCCTCTAAGAGTAACATCTTTACTGTGCTCCCAGCTGCTACCACATTGTCTAACACATACTAGATGTTTAGTAAGTATTTCTGGAATGAGTGAATTAATGTGTTGTCTTACAAACAAATTTCAACAATTATACCTTCAACTAGTATTTAAGACATACATTTTAACTTACGTTTCATCCTCCATTAGTAAGTGGAGAAAGTGTCAAGTACTTGATTATATAGATTTCAGATAAACAAGATACCAAGTTGGGAATCAGCATTTGGCTTCACTTCCGTTTTTGACTACTTTATTCATATAACTTTAAGTCTTACTCTCCCCATATTACATGGCCTTTTTGCTGTTTTTAAGATACAAACTGTGCTGCACATTCAAAAAGCTCTGAAACATACTTTTTTTTTTCTCAGATTATCTATATTTTTAGTTTATTTGGGAATATAAGTATGACACATACAAATGGTAGTAAGTATAAATTGAAAATCTATATTTAATTCTGTCAATTCTCATTTTTTTTCTTTTTCTTGAGATGTAGTCTGGTTCTGTCACCCAGGCTGGAGTGCAATGGTGCAATCTCAGCCCACAGCAACCTCTGCCTCCCAGGTGCAAGCAATACTCCTGCCTCAGCCTCCAGAGTAGCTAGGATTACAGGAGCCTGCTACCATGCCCAGCTAATTTTTGCATTTTTAGTAGAGATGGGGTTTTGCCATGTTGGTCAAACTGGTCTTGAACTCCTGACCTCAGGTTATCCAACAGCCTCAGCCTCACAAAGTACTGGGATTACAAGCATAAGCCACCATGCCTAGCCAATTCTCATTTTTATCTTAAGGTTTTTTGTTTATAATTATTTGCTAAATTTCTTTTGGCACACTATGATTGATGATCTCTATTCCTTCATTGTTTCTTAACTGTGATATAAAATTATCTGTTTTATTACATGTAAGGAGTTTCATGTCCAATTCTGCTTTTGTGTGTTTCTGATTTCACCAATCTTATTTTCTTGTTTGCCTAGTATGTTTTTCCAGTTATAATCGTTACCTTTCTAGTCAGTAATTTAAAAATATTTTTGTGAGAATCATATATTTAATTACACATTGTTTTAAATAATTCTGTGGTTTTTTATACTTATTATTGTGACTGATCTAGAGCTGAGTTTTTTTGGTCATTTTGTTTGTTTGTTTGTTTTTTGAGACATGTTCTCACTCTGTTGAAACAAGTTAGCCAGCTTGCATTAAGCAGATAGTAAGAGATGGGTCCCTGGAGAACCAGCAACCCATCCTGTAAGTGCTTACACCAGATATTTTGTGCAGATAAAGGAACTTGCATAGGATTCTTGCCTAAGCTTGACCACAGCGGAAAATTCCATTACTTAGCACATGTGCAGTAAGGGAAATAAATCAATATGGAGTGGCTTAGTCTAAGGGCCTGCATGCACACTGGAAAGATGGGATGGAGCCACCAGGAATTTGCACCTTCAATCCTGATACACAACCGTGAAGGGGTCAACTGACAGCCTTCTTTCAGGACCCGTCTTTTTGCTGAGAACTTTCCTTTTGCTTAATAAATTCTACTCCACTCACTCTCTGGTGTTTGCATGCCTAATTCTTCCTGGTCATGAGACAAGAATCTGGACCTAGCTCAGAGAACAAGCAAAAATTCTGCATCACTGTCACCCAGGCTGGAGTGCAGTGGTCCAATCATTCCTCACTGCAACCTAGACTTCCTAGGTTCTGATGATCCTCCCACCTCAGCCTCCCAAGTAGCTGAGACTACAGGTGTGTACTACCAAGCCTGTCTAATCTTTGTAATTTTGGCACAAAGATTGGGGTTTTGCCAGGTTGCTCAGGCTGGAAGAGCTGTTTTTGTTTACTTGAAATTATTTTCAAATTAAGAATTATATTTTAAATTCCACTTATTTAAATTTTTAAAATGTAAATATGTCACCCTATTTTTATAATTATCAAAAACAAAGAAGAGTATTTTCTGAATTTTAATAAGTAATATAAGGTATATTTATTATTATTTTTTTCTGTCTTTCTTCCAGTTTTCATGATTGTTCATTTATTTCTGGAGTTTTGATATAACTTTTATTAATTTTAAAAACTGTTAAATTTGTGTAACTTGATGTTATATCTTAGGAAATATTAATGGAGCATGGATATGAAAAACAAACATAAATATACTGAACAAAATTTGATTTTGTGTATGGTCTACATAAATAAGAACTATATTCTTTAACCGATCTGTATTAACTTACAACATAAATCTTTTACATGTCAACATAGGTTAAAATTTATCTTACAAGTAAGATACAACTGTTGAGTTATTCATAATTAGAATCTGGTTTCTCTGAATGGCTGTAGAAATTGATCAGAAAGTCAAAGACAAATTTTCATTGATTGTGACAGACATAAAAAATAAAGATTTGTTGGAGAGCCAGCCTGGTATGATATAGAAGCTATTGAAAGCAGAGTTGTGGAGCTACAGTTCAAAAGACCTGGATGACCTACCTTCCTACTTCAATTTTCCATGTAGGGGGGTCTTGACATTAATTCATGTCTTTCAAGTTAAAGGTCAAGAGGAGTTACCATAGTCATTAATGTATCAATCCTTTTTAGTGGATGTGCAAATCAAGGGGAAATGAAGGATTTGTGGTACTTTCTTCTTTATCCAAAACATTTGATTAGTAGTTACAAATTTCCTAATGTTGAATAGTAAATTAAATCAAACTATGTGTTTTATTTATAAAGATAACCTGAACTGGGTTTCCTTTTTGTGGATAAGTTGGGCACTGGGGAGAAAATACATATAATGAGCATTTATAGATTACTGCTTACTTCTCCATAAACACGTATATTTTCATTTTTTTTTCACTGCTATTTTTATTCTGTACATTTTGTGTTTCTCATTTACTGATCTTGCTTTTTCTTCCACTTTCTGGGAATTTGTTTTGGGGTAGATTACTCAGAAAGGTATACATTTACATTATCCATGTGCTGGCAATCCTGTTGCTTATTTTTTTATTTTTTATTATTTTCTTTTTCCAGATAGGGTCTTGCTCTATCACTCAGGCTGGAGTACAGTGGACCCAAATTAGTTCACTGCAGCCTTGACCTCTGGGATCAAGAATTCCTCCTGCCTCAATTTCCCAAGTAGTTGGGACTACAGTCATGCATCACTCTGCCCAGCTAATTTTTCTTATGTTTTGTAGAGATGGGGTCTCCCTACATTTCCCCAGCTGGTCTCCTACTTCCTCAGCCTGCTCAAGTGCTGGGATTGCTAGAGTAAGCCAACAGGCCCAGCATCTGTTACTTTTTAAAATTATCTCACCACATAGACATTATTGCTTTCCTGAATTGACCCTCTAGTAATTACCCTCTATTTCTTAAGCTGTTGCATCCAGAGAGTTAGACCCTCTTAACAAATATAGGGCCAAGGGGTGAAAATCTTCAGAAGAATTATCCTTGTTCTCATAGGGAGATCCTGAAATATTTGCTGGTTCCTTATGTTTTAATGTTTAATCCCCTGTATCTTGGCATAATGCCTAAATGATATATATGTCATATTATTTCCTTATTTTTAAATGCATTAACATTCCAATCTCTTTAAGTTGATGGCATTTTCCTTCTTATGTAGTCCCTTAATGATAAAATTGTTGGATAAGAAAGACGTCACATACGTTTAGAATTCAGATTGGTTTCATGTATGCAAGAGATGTTACATAATTAGAATATATGCAATTAAATTTCCAAAGTCTAATATTTAAACAAAATTTAAAAGCATAAACACACAAAAATTATATCTGTGGTTCTCTTTGCTCAGTGTCTGACAGTAAATCCTAAAAGCAACTTTAAATTCCTTTAAATGGCCATATATTTACATAATGGGTTTTGTCTTTCCTGAACTCTGTCTGTTGCCCTACCTAGTTGCTTTGATGATAATCTCCTGTAGGATATAATCTCACTGATATTTAAATAGCTTCCTCTTCAAAGCATACTGTTGAATCGATTGGCATATATTATGGGATAACAGAGACACATAGCACTCAGATAAAATTGACTTAAAAATTCTAATCTTCCTCTACCTCTTTTTTTAGTTTTTGTTTTCGTTTTTACTTTCCATAATATTATACATCTTCTTCCTTTAATTCTGTCTTTACCCAGGACTTTGCCTGCCTTCCACAGAATTATGAATGTCATTTAATATAATTCATCTAAGACATGGATATTAGGATTCTGTAGAAATAAACAGAATTAATACTATGTAAAAAATATATTTTAAGGAACTGAAAGTTGAACTAGATGATTGTGAATGTTGTCAAGTCCAAAATTCACAGGGCAAGCTAGCGAGCTGGAAATTTAGGCAACAGATATTCTAGACTTGATGTAACATTTGTCGGGAAAGCTGATAGCATAAAAATTCAGGTAGTATTTCAATTACAGCATTGAGGTAGAATTTTTTCTTCTTTTTTCATATGTTAATCAATTGTACAAAATGCCATCACAGCCATGTCCAGACTAGCGTTTGACAAAAAATTGGGCACCTTATTGCCACATAAAATTGACGTAATTGACAAATTGACATGTGAAATTTGGCCATCGCATACGTCCAGCAAAATTTCTAAGTGAGTAGAACTTAACACTTCAAATGACCATAACTACCAAAAATGTATAAAATATGTATACTGCTAAAATATATTTATATATAATAGTAATCATTTTAATATTGTTTTAATATGGTCTCTTTGGATATTCCTCCTGCAGAGAAAATATTGAAAATCAGGACAACAATTTTCATTAAGATTATTTGTGTATCTTTTGTTTATGTATTTTTCTATCAATCACTCTTGTGTCAATCATGATACCCTCACATAAACATCCAAGTTGTTTTTAGTTATATTAAGTCCTGTGCTTGTTTATGCTTTATTCTATATTTAAACTGATTCTTTTTTTACCCCTAGTTCTTTCATTCTATATATCTTCTATTCCATTGTTGTTTTTGAATTATTAAATATTTGAGATAAAACTTACAAAGGACAAGATAGTGAATACATATTCTTACACATTATAAAAATAGAATATTAACACAGTTTAAATAACATCTGCTCATATGCCCTTTTCTCTATGCAATGCTATCACCATCCTATTCTTAATGATTATGTTTGTATTGATATTTTAAGAAAATGTTAACTTGTACATATTATATTTAAACAGCATATGTTAAAACAAGTTAAGTATACACACATATGCAATTATTCATCTCCATCGTTTAGTAAGATTTCAGACTTTATGTGATTGAAAGTTTACTGCATATTTTATTTCTTATTTCCTCTGCCCCCTACATGCACACACACATCCTCCAGTGTGCTGTGAAAGTTAATTCCAGCAGTTCCAGACTTACTCTGAACTGTGTTGCCAAAGTTCTTCTATTTCACTCACACTGGTGAAGTCACGGAACATACTGATTTATAGTATTTCTTTGGAGTAATGGGTACAAGAAATTTCAGCTTGTCAGCATTATTTACGGAACAGTAAGGGACATGGCTTGGCTGTATGTTCCCACTCAAATCTCAAATTGAATTGCAATCTTCACGTGTCCAGAGAGAGGTGATTGGATCATGAGGGCAATTTCCTCTATGCTGTTCTTGTGATAGTGAGTGAGTTCTCACGAGATCTGATGGTTTTATAAGTGTCTGGAATTTCCCCTGCTTACTTGTCTCTCTCCTGTCACCATGTGAATAAGATCCTTGCTTCCCCTTTGCCTTCTGCTTAAATTGTAAGTTTTCTGAGGCTTCCCTCAGCCAGGTGGAACTGTGAGTCAGTTAAACACCTCTTTTATAAATTATGCAGTCTCTGGCAGTTCTTTACAGCATTCTGAAAACAGACCGAAATAGTAAGTTTGATAATGCCATCCAGAAGACTCTATCATTAAGCTGGTCTATATTAAAGGTATGCCTCTATGACTAGTATGGTGCAACAAACCCTGACCGAGTTTCCATGTTGATATTTTGTTCATACCTCGGTAGTTTCTAATCCAGGATTATATATGCATGCATACACACACACACACACACACACACACACACACATATTTCCTCCTTATTGAGGGCAGAAAATATTGAGCTGGAGCCTGGCATCTTCAGATCCCTTGCTGTGAGGCAGCTTTGTGCTGTGATATAAACCCTTAATTTCACTACTATTTCAATATCCTATCCTTTCTTGCAGTAGACTGTAGATTTCTAGGCATTGTCATTTGGGACTCTGTAAGTCTTCTTTAGCAATTGAATCCTGTCTACCTACCACTGTGCACCTAATAGTATTAGATTTGTAAAACTAATTCATGTTGACAGATATAGCACTAATTGCTTCATATTTTCTGCTGCCTCTATATTTCCATTGCAGGAAAATACTACTACTTATTTTTTCATTACCTTGTTGATAAATATTTTAGGTTTCATTTTATATAAAAGTAATGCCTCAATTAGCATTCTAATATATGCCTCTTCCTGTATACACATAGGAATGGAGCTATTAGGTCAGAGGACACAACTCCAATTTCATAAATTTTGCTAGACTGCCAAACTCATATCAATTTTTATATCCAGAAGCAATATATAAATGTTCTCATTCCTCACATCTTAGAAAACATTTTGCACTTTTGACTTTTATGTGTTGGCCAACTTGTGAAAGGGTCATTGAATTAATACTGTGATTTTCATGAATTACTAGTAAGCATCCTTTTATTTATTTATTGGTCAGAAGTATTTCCTTTCTGTGAATAACTTTTTCATACTTTTTACTAATTTTTAAATTTTATTTATTTTTGTTACTCATTTGTACAATATATTTAAGTGTCTTTATATCAACTCTGTTGTTCACATATACAGTAAATATCTCTAAATCTGGGGTTTGTGTTTTTACTTTTTATTTTATGTTATGATAATTTTAAAATTTAGTCTATGTTATAAATTTTTCATTTTTTTTTTCTGATTCTTTTGTGCCTTGTTTAAGAAATACCTGGACAACATGAGATCTGAGGGCTAGTTTCTTATATGCTCTTCCAAATTCTAAAATTTTAGTGTTTCACACTTATATTTTTAATCCATCTGTAATTAACTTTAGTTATAGTGCGGAGCAGGAGGTACATTTTTCCATATTCATAATAAATTTTATCAGATTCTTTTGGTAGCACTAATCCTGAAAGATATAAGCCACTTTAATATATTTTATGATAAAGTATATGTGCATTTTTGACATTACACCCAATTTGGTCGTGACTTTTGGTTATACCTATAGATCTAACTTGAGTTTTTAAACATTTACATCTATATCATAATTGAGATTGATCTATACTTTTTATATTTTTTCATATTTTTGTAGAATTTTGGTATCATAATTTAGCCATTTATTTACAAAATTGATGAATAATTTTTCTTTTTTTATTATCTGGAAGAATTTAAATGAGTTTAAGACTTTTTGTTTTTTGAATGTTGGTAAGAATAGTGACTACAACTACCTGGAATGGGTGCTTTTGTTGTAGAAAAAAATTTAAATTATCAATTTATTTTATGGTTCTAGAAATATCTTAGATTTTCTATTTGGTCCTTAGTCTTTCTGAGGAGAATGTTTTTTTAACTTGATTTTTGAACATACAACACAGAATTTTTCATAGAATTTTGTTGGCTTCAAGTCCTTCACCTACACTAATACATCTGATCTTCCTGAAGTATCCCGCAGAATTTGGCTGGGCACAGTGGCTCATGCCTGTAATCCCAGCACTTTGGGAGGCCAAGATGGGTGGATCACAAGATCAGGAGTTTGAGACCATCCTGGACAACACACTGAAACCCCATCCTACTAAAAATTTAAAAATTAGCCAGGTGCCTGTAATCCCAGCTACTTGGGAGGCTGAGGCAGGAAAATTACTTGAACCAGGGAGGCAGAGGTTGCAGTGAGCCAATATCACAGCATGCACTCTAGCCAGGGCAACAGAGTGAGACTCTGTCAAAAAAAAGAAAAGACAAGAGGATAATATTCATGAAAAATCATTTTACCTATAGTAACACAAATCCTTACTGATTAAGAACCGATGTAAAACCCCTCTAGCAATGACAAAATCACTTAGAATATATAATGTCACCATATACTAAAAATGTATGCTTATATGAAAGATATAAAAATTGTAAATTGTATGCAATTAGTAAAATAATCTGAACTAGATTAACACAAGTAACACATAATTGTGATAAACAAATATGAAATATATAAGTGTTCCATTAACGGGAGGTATACTCCCGCATTCTAATTGTTTCAGAAAACCATGGCCTTTTATCTATAGAATATAAATTGTGGTATTTATTTGCCCCATATTTCAAATAATCTGATGAAAAAAAAATATATATATATATTATGATTAGATTCAGCTTCATTTTAAGGGTAAAAAATACATGATTCTATGTTACATTAAACAACATGTTTGATTGACTTACTTTCAATTGTGTTAAGATTGCTCAAGTTTTTAGCTTCATCTACTTATCATAAATCTACCATCAATCTTTACCTAATTATTTCATCATCATTGATGATAATTGTCTTGATTCATTATTACATTAAATGTGGCAAAATAGTGTTTTTAAAATTGTACTGTTTCTTCTAGATTTGTTAACTGAAATCACTCTGCATTGGTCTCTCTATTTTTCAATATGCTGTTTAGTTGCTTTTCTTACATAAAATTTAAATACTTTTGTTTCTCATTTAGGAGTGTTTCTAGTGAAGACAATAAAATCCAATTGACTCGAGTAAAAACAAAATGTATCACCTCCTGAAAACAACATAAAAAAGAGTGCCTCAGGGTCAGGTTTATTCCGTGCTTACATGATATTCTCAAGTTCTATTCCTGAACTGAATTTTTGTGTAAATTCTATTTTGAGACTTCACTTCTGAGCTACTAACATAAAGAGGTTCATATTTCTATTTCATTCTGTCCAATGCAAAAACTTGTTTACCAATAGTTAAAAAGGACATTCTAAAATTACTTATTTTGATTCTGATAGATATTTTGGGGGTAAAGGATTTATCCTCAAATAATATGGCTATTAATATACCTGTTACCTACTAGTTTAGCCTAGATTAGTCATTCTCAAATTTTAGTGTGCTTGGTAAAACAGAGGTTGCTGTACCTCAACCTAAAGTTTTAGTTTAGCATTCTGAGGTAAGACCAAAGTATTTGCATTTCTGACAAGTTCTTAATATTCAAACTTTTAGAACTACTGGTCTTACTCTGTTTTATATTCCTGAGTGCCAGAAAATGGATTTAGCTTCATCTTGATCATGTAGGCTTTCCTGGCTCACCTGCTCCATCAAATGTCTTCGTGCAAATTTCATCTTCTCAATCAGTTTATGTTAATCACCCTATTTAAAGTTGTAGCATGCTTACCACAATTCTTAATGATCCCGTCATCCTTCTCTATTTAAACTATACCATTAATGTATATATGTATATTGTTTATTATCCTCTGTGACTCCCGTCATAACCACTTAAATTAGTTGTGTAAGTTCATGATGGCAGATATTTTGTTATTGGCAGCTTTTAATGCTCCAAACCATCTAGAGCACTGTTTGACACATGTGACATACAAAGTGTTAAGTGGAGGAATGAGTAGACTGCTTACTGATGACTCCACCAAAGCTTAATCAGAATGCTATCTCCTTGAGTCTGAAAAAGGATGATTGTTAGGCCCTTACAAAATAAATACATGCCAGCTTGATATTAAGACCTATATTGTCAGCTTTTTATCTTAGCAAATAAGAGTGAGTGCTTAATGTCTCCCGGTTTCTAGTGTTAATTAAAAAGACAAAGTGAAAAAAAGTTTTTTGTATATCATATTTGACTATTTTGTACTGTCCTTGTCTTTTTTTAAATCAATGACATTAATGCTATAAATCAAGAACACATTTTGTGTCCTTTTCTGTCTTTTATAACTAAAATCCCTATAAACACACTTTATTCCTTTGTTTTTCTTTTTGTGTGTGAGAATTTTCACAGACTGTGCTCCACATTGGCATCTTTGGTTTTGATAGAGACAAGAAACAGAGAAATTCTGGGAGGGCAGCTCTTTGTTGAGGGTGAGGGCCCCACCCCCAAGCCGAAAAGCCTGAAACTGAGGGCTAAAGTGAGAACTTACATCCCTGTTTTCCCATTCAAATGTTGCCTTTTCCAAAACCACCCCTGGCACATCCCACCCACCATCTTGTGCCCATAAAAACCCCAGACTCAGCCAGAAGAGAAAGGAGAAGCAGCTGGACATTGGAGACTACAGTTGGATGTTGGAGAGAGGTGGCTCTACTTCAGAGGGACAGCTTGATGGCATAGCTTGAGAAAGAAGTCCAACCTAGGACGGCCAGACTTCAGGGAAAGAATTCCTTCCTGCTCCATCTTCTTTTTAGTTCCCCTTCCCACTGAGAGTTACTTTCATTGACAATAAAATCTTCCATATGTACTATCTTCAAGTCATTTGTGTGACCTAATTTCTCTTGAATGTTGGACAAAAACTTGGGTGCCACTAGTGAAGGTATAAAAGGCTATTACATTGACCTTCCACTAAGCTGTTAACACTTGAGCCATCCATAGAGAGCAGAAAAGAGTAGTGTAACACTTCTTCTGGGGCTTCAGGGGTCATAGGCACCTAGATGCTGCTGCAGGGCCAGTATGGAGTTCCCTCCTGCTGGTGCCCATAAGCACTCACCCTAGATCCTGCACCCACTCACCTATGTGCTTCCTATCCATGAGGAGTGGAGCACAGCAGGTCTGAGTGAGTGGAATTTGCCCCTGTCAGTGCTCAAGTGGCTGGCAAGTTTCAGCAATCTTGCTCTCCAGTTCCCACCTGCTTCAGTTTCATACATCTTCATTCTATTTCTTGTTTTTTATTTTTTAATGCTATAGAATTTTTGTTTCTTTTCTGCTATTTCTTTCCTTAGATTTTTTTTTGTTATCTTATGACTCCTTTTTTTTTGAGTATTTCTCAGTATACTCTATTTATCTAACTATTTCATGTACTTTTAAACTCATTTTATTTAAATACATTTTAATCCAGAACTTTCTTCTATTTCTTAGAATAATAATTTTCTACCACGCATTTGGCATGTTTCTGTAATCATAGAGAATAATAGAAGATGGAGGATTTAGAATAGGGACTAAACAATGACATTTCTGAGATGATAAAAAATATATTTTTGGAACTAAAAGAAGATCAGCATGGTTTGAGCATACTGAGTCTGAGATACTGTTGCTTATGTAGAAAGTAGCCAAACAGTGTATACTGCTGTAGGACTTATGAAATCCTATATTGTTAAAGAGGGGGCTCTATCTCAGCCCTTGATTAATTCAATACTATTTAGTTTATTGGAAGTAATCTAGAGCATTAAGCACCTTTGAGGGGGGTATCTTATCTTACCAAGTATCTAGTATCGTCTACTATTTTATGCAGCCATGCACCCTCTACCTTCATGTAAAGATGAGTCGGTTACCTAAGAAGGCTATCTGACTTAAATTGAAGCCCCGTGGATCACAGGTATGTGTTATGTGATGTGGTGAATTAATGCGTATTTATTCCTTCTTAATTGTCTATTTATTTCACTATTCCTCTACTTTAGGTCACTGCCCTGCTATTCTTCTGGTTTTCATTTTGTTAGATAAAATGGTTAAGGTATGACTGTAGTAGATAAATCATCTTACTCATAGTTGCTCAGGGCCTAGAGTTTTTTCTCTCTGAGTGAGTTCTCAGACCTTCAGCTCAAAGGCAGCTTTCAAAGTTCTACCAATGGAGTATAGCATGTGTAGCTTACAATTTGGAAATTCCAAAATTGTTTTATTCTATCTCACATTATCCTCAAACACCAAGGCCTTGTCATTCCAAGCAAAATACCCTTGGTAGGATTTTTCAAGGTGCTATTACTTTCTTGAAAAAAAATCTAATTTCATTCACAAATGGAGGTATACTTTATTGACTTTTCATGACTTGATTCAAGACTTAATTCTATTAGGTTTTTAAAATAATATTTGATTTAATGTCATAATCATTTTCTATTTTACTAAAATGCAACATTTTCTTTTTTATTTTTGCCTTGTAGAATTAATGAGATTTAGGATAAAGAACACAGTAAATTTATGTACCATTATTTACAATAAATTTATATCACAAAATTTATAAGTGATATGAAGTAGATTCAATACATTTCTTATATATCCATTAACTAGTGCACTCTTGAAAATAATTTCTGATGCTCATAGCTGTTGACATACCTTTCTCTCAACAGAAAAAAAAAATATTCAGTTATATTCAGTTAAGATTTGCTTAAGAAATTGAGCTGCACATTTGATATAATACACTAAATATTTTGTCAAGTGTTCTTCTTTTTAAAATCTTTTTACTCTACATGTTTAAAAAAAAGTACTTTAACAAGTCCAACTTAAGTGGGAAAATAGTTGACACATTTTTAGGAAAGAAAAAGATACAAAAATTTAAATGAAACAATTATTGGTAATTTCTGCAAATAATTTTAGTTATTTATCTAAAAAATTATATTTAGTGCATAGAATTTATAATAAAACACTAAAAATTTATTCCTGTTGGACTTCAGAACCTTCTACTTTATTAGTAACTAAACGCTTTAGACAAAATTTCTCAAATGTTTTAAAAACCTATATTCTCTTTTGATAGATTAAAATGTATCAGAATAGATGTTGATTATTGTACATATTCCTAATAATAGCAGAAAACAATGTTTCACTTTTTTATTTTATATATTATTATAATATTTATTCTTAGTTTTGTTACAAAATATGGAATATACTTTTTCAAATTATGCATGAACTAGAGACTATCTTCTAATATTGTCTTCTGCTCTAGCTGAAAACTACTGCTTTAGACAGACAGTCTATTGTTAACTTTACATATTTTTAGCTTCTACAAATTGACTAGCAACAACTTCTAATGTATATTTTTAGCATATTACTTTTATATTCCTCCAAAGAAGTTATCTTTACCTGGAAGAATGTAGCAATGTCTATTAGCACTAACAACAATCGTTCAAACATACTGTCAGCCTCATTATGGTAGGAGGATTTGTGAGTAAGATTTTATCATCAGCTAATTTTTTAGAAAACCATTATATGTCTTTTTCCTTAGGTTAGCACTTGCAAGGTTTTGTGGGTGATAGTGGTGATTAGAGTGCACACAGAAATAAAGAGTTGATAAATCACGTATTGTTGTTAATAGTCAATGCAACAATATTTTATATCAATATCAAAATTTTATACTTGGTATTTGATTCCCTTCCTCACAAATGCCAATTACAATGACCAAAGATGTTCTTAATACACTGAAATAGTGATAGAAAAAAGATATAAAGAAAGTGGGCCAGAGATATTGTGAGTTTTAAATAGTACAAAAAATCAAAAGGATAACTTAATGATATGCTACAGAATTGAAAGCTAACTTAATGTTAATATTAATGCAAATAGAAAAGGCTTTAGTGAAGAGTCTTTATTTACAATTTTTAAGGGGAAATCTTTTTAATATAATCACATTTTTTTGAAATAGACTAAAAACCAAAATGTACATTTATGTATATTTAATATGTATCATATATAGAAAAGTAAATTAATTAATAATTATAGGGTCTACTAGCAATAGCTTATTATGTTGTGAGGTTTTGGCAGCCCTTTTCAAGTCCCTGTGTTTGTTTTTTTGAAGCAACCACTAAGCTGCTTAAAGAAAAGGCTAACTTCAAAGTTTTTCATAGAGGAGAAGCTTAAAGCAGTGTTTCAATAGCTTCAAGGACCTCACAACATTATAAGCTATTGCTAGTAGACCCTATATATATAAATTTATTTACTTGTCTATATATCATACATAATACTAAATATACATAAATGTATATTTTGGTTTTTTAGTCTATATCAAAAAAATGTGATTATATTAAAAAGATTTCCTCTTAACAGTTATAAATAAAGACACTTTGTTAAAGTCTTGCTTAACATTATTACATAGATCTTCTGAAGAATTGTACAAAATTCCAATTTGACTTAGGGAAGAAAGCCGACGTTTCCAACACAGGCTAACCCCATCATGCTATTGCTTCAATTCCTTCTTCATCTCTGGGCTGGAGCACTTGTTTACTGACACTCCCTGGAGAACCATAAGCTCTCACATCTCCATGCACTCTCACTACTTGTAGCAGATAAATATCATCATGGTCTCTTAGTAGTTTGCATAATACATGTATGTAGGGGTAATGTTTATTTTTGATTCTTCTCACATCAATTGATTACGGCTCGTGTTTATTTGCAAATGATTTCCAAGCAGTAGACATGTTCTTTTTAAGAATATATAGTTGGAAATCAGACATTCTTCCCTTCCCTAAGAATTCTCCTTATTTTAATGTTCTTCCTGTTTTAATGCTAAAGGAATTTTAGTACATTAACATGATATAATTTAGGAAAAAAGATAAAAGGACATTTATGAATTCAACAAAAAATTAATGTCAAGCCACTGTATACTAAAGAGGGTTTCACAGCCCAAATTTTGTTCTCAAGAAAATTACAAAATATTGTGAATACAAGTATTACCATCAGAGTTACCAAAAAAAAAAAAAACTAATAGAATATAGATAGATAGATATATCTATATCTATATATTCATATCTAGAGAGATTTATTTTAGATAATTGGCTCATACAGTTGTGAGGCTAGCAAGTCTTAAATCTGTAGGGCAGGCTAGTAGGCAGGCTGGAAATTAAGGAAGAAGTTGATATTTCAGTCTGAAGTCTGAATTCTACAAGGTAGAAAGCCTGAATTCTACAGGCTGGAAACTCAAGCAGGTTTTCTATGTCGTGGTCTTGAAGAGCTCTCTTCTTAGAGAAATCTCCATATTGTCTACCGATCTAAATGTTAATCACATTTTAAATCACAAATAAAAACAAACAACCCTCACAGCAACATATAGATTGCTGTTTGACCAAACAACTTAGGCACCATAGCCTACCCAAGTTGACACATAAAATTAACCATCACAATAAAAAATGTAGAGATTTTGGAGATTACAGAGAAAAAAGAATAGTGATTCTAGATAAATTACAATATTAAATGAACATTGCTTTAACAGGAGAGGAAGACAAACTGATCTGAAAAAAACTAGAGGCAAGGGATAGAATTTTGTTTTACTTTATCACCAGTGCCAGGCACAGCATATTTCACTCAGCTTGTGAAATAAAATATCAAAACTTTCTCAAAGACATATTTGATTTGTCTAAGGGAGCCTATGGCAATAATGTAAATTTGCTACTTCAAAGAATTTGGTTTAGGATATCAATTCTTTTCTGAAGCATTTAAAAATAAATGAATATTTACAAAAATGTGATCTTCCCACTATAATCTGCACCATACCGTAGAATGTCTGCCACTTTGGGAGACTGCATTATATTGTTTGAAAATTTAGCTGTTATGATTATATGTCTGGATAATATGAAATGCCAAATGAAAAATGCTTCATTAAAATGGGCCATTAATACAAATTTTCTATAAGGTAATCATATATGCTCATGGTAATGTGCATTGTGTGTATCAGTAAAACTATCACTCACATGCAACCTCTGTCTCTTTCTTTTAATCTCTTTTTGGAAATTGAGTCTCCCAAGTAACTTCTGTGAAAAATAACAAGCTTAGGAGAACACTTCCAATCTGTCCTTGCCATGCTTTGTTTTAGAGCATCTATCAGAGCTTCTGACCTTAGGATAAATAATAAAGCAAATCATAACCTTTATGTATTTTTAAAAGATTATATATGCTTCTCTTATAAACTCTTTACTTATAATGGCACTGTATTCATTTATTCACACCATAAATATTTGCAAAATGTCTATCATGTGCCAGGCACAACAATGAACAAAATACTCAAAATTCCCTGATTTCATGAAGCTCAGGTTCTAATTGGAGAGGGTGAGAAACGTTATCAATAAAAAATAAAATTCATGAAATATCATAAATGTCAGTTGATAAACTCTAGAGAGATCATGAATACAGGAGAGGCCTCATGAAGTACCAGGGAGTTGCTGTTTAATTAAGATTGTCATAGAAAGATATGCAGGAATATCTAAGATCATCTTGAGTAAGATTATTTCAGCAAGAAAATAAAATAAGGTGTGCAAACGCTTTGAGGAAGCAGCATACTGGACATGCCTGTAGTTTGAACACAGTGAATGAGGACACGAGGAGAGGGGACTTTGGCTAGAGATAAAGTGAGACAAATAGCAGGCCAGAGGAAGAAATCAAGATGAATTGAAGTATTTAAAGTGTTTAAAACGATTTTACTTTTATCAGAAAAAGATTCGAATCTATCAGTGGATTTTGAAGGATATTTGACCCCCCTCCCATAAAATAAAATGATGATTGCTTTATGTCACTTAATTTTCTTATACCATCTACATAAATATCTTACCACATACATGGCTACTATTTACAAAAAAGGTAGAGTGATGAGTTATAGGAAAAGGAAATATTGATTAAGCACCAGGTATATGCACAATATGAAATTACATACTGAAATATTGTCATCTTAATCTATAACAAAATTACAGTCAAGTTGTTATCTCCATTTTACATGTGGAGGTGGTTCAGAGAAAAACTTGGAACTGAGATTGAAGTCCAAGCACATGTGATTCACTCGTAACTTGGGTTCATAGAGGAACTCGTATTCACTGTGCCACAGACCAACATTTTCAAGACTAAGATAGAAAATTATGTTTATTTATCTACTTTTTTATACGTACATTCATTATTTGTTGGTGATTCATATAACCACACTGATTGATGGAGGGGTAGAATATTACAATGTTTAGGACGTAATTCTTTACTCCAAGAGTTTTTATTGTAAAGCAACTGGCTCTTTCAACAAATCTTTTTGAGATTATTCTATACTTTAGCACTCTACTAGAGACTGTGGACACAAAAATAGATGAGATATAGTCATGGCTCATGGAGCTCATGGTTTGTTGACCCAGTTTAAACAAACAAACTACCTAAGCTATAGGAGAAGAGCAAATAGTCTATTTACATGTGGTATGAGACTTCTGTAGCGATTTGCAAAGAAACCTAGAATGAAATAAGTTATTTTATTTGTTCTGATTGAATAATCCCATTAACTCTGCAACATTTAACAACATAATTTAACAAACAACAAGCATTTAAGATATTAAGTTTATATTATGTGCTGTTCTGGCATAAACAGGAACATTAAAAAATTAACATTAAATAATCTGACTTCTGGTTTTTAGCTCCAAAATGTAAAGAATTTGTAAGTCATTATTCCCTTTCTCACAAAAGAGATAGCTAAACAAACTGAAAAATCAACGTTTCTTAGATCTGTCAGTGTTAAGGTTACATGGCAAACCACCACTCTGACAGCTAGAGAGATGGACATATAGAGAGACACAGCCTACATCAGTTCACTGGGAGCCATAAACTAGAAGGAACATTTAAAGCTAATGGATGAATTGCTGCAGGATGACTGTGAATAGCTTGATAGTTAAATGTTCCTGTGGGCACAATCTTAAGGTCCTGATACTTTTCTGGATTTTGTGACCATGAGCACCATCAGGTTCTAATGGCAAAAATGGGAGAATAAAATCACTCTTGCTTCAGTGTATGGGGAAGGTAAAAATAACCATTTTGAAAGATAACCAGGTGAAAGTAATCACTTTGAAATACATCCAGAGAATAATTCATAACAAAGGCCAGCTTTCAAATAAAACTACTTTGTCTTAGCGTTATCTGACCAGAGGAGAGGTCCGTTAGACAACTGCAAAAGTAGAAAATAGTAAAAATATCAGGAAATGCTTCAGAAGGCCATAACTCAAGGACCAAGGCCAGTAAAAAATAAACTGAGATTTAGTAATAAGACTATAGAGTGTTTTCCCCTCTAACACCTTACCACTGTGGGAACAAGTCTCCAGTATAAAAGCAGTGGATTACAACTGAGACAGCTGCAGAACAAACATTCTATTTAAGAAGTTCCTAGGGAAAAACAATGAGAGTGGGGAGAAAAACGGCAAAAAGACCAGAGAAAACTAAAACTTCTGGCACCTACAACTATAGCCAACATTAAGCGCTATCCGGTTCTTACATAGATTAATATAAAACCTCACACTAAAAGCCTGATCAACTTCATTCCTATTACCAGATACATCATTTCTACCATTCAACAAAAAAGTAACAAAGCATACTAGGAGGTAAGAAAAAAGACAGCTAGAAGAACTTGGAATTATCAGAAAGCTTAAAATAACTGTGATTAGTATGACAGCTCTAACGGGAAAATTAAACAACATGCAAGAACCGATATGTAAGCAGAGAAATATAACCTCGACGAAAGCATTAGAAAAATTTACTAGAAACCAAATTCCCTGTAAAAGAAATGAATAATGCCTTTGATGAGTTTAATCAGTAAACTGGACACAGCCCAGGAAAAAAAATTAATGAGTCTCAAGATTTATCAATAAAAACTTCCCAAACTGAAATGCAAAGAATAAAAGAGTGAGGGAAGAACTCACTGCAAGAATGAACTTACAAGTATATTATTATTGGAGAGTTAAACATACCTCTACCAGTAATTGTCAGATTAAGCATGCAGCAAATCAGTAAAGACATAGATGAACTGAATAGCACCATTAGTAAAGTAGATATCATTAATATTTATAGAATATTTTACCAAACAACAACAGAATACACATTATTCTCAGTCTCACAAAGAACATTCACAAATAAAGATCTAATTCTAGGTTATAAACAGGCATTAATAAATTTTTAAAAAGAAATCATACAAAATATGCTCTTAGACTACAGTGGAATTTATTGAAAATTAATATCAAGATATAGCTGAAAAGATCCCCCAAAATATTTGGAGATTAAAAGTCTTCAGAGAAATTTTTAAAACGTTGAACTAAATGAAAAAACACCTCAATCAAAAATTTTGCAGTGTAGCAAAAGTAGTGCTTAGTGGGAAATTTATAGCATCGAGTGAATATATTGCAAAATGAGAAAGATCTAAATCGCATAATCTATGCTTCTGACTCAAGAAAGAAAATTCACTTAAATACAAAATAAGCAGAAGAAAACAAATAATAAAAATTAGGGCAAAAATTAATGCAATCTTAAATAGAAAAAAACAGAGAAAATCAATGAGATAAAATACTGCCTCTGGGCTACAAAGTGATTTATTATACAGTGTTAGGTCATGAATTTATGGAATCTGAGAAGTCCCACAATTGGCCATCTGCATGTTGGACACCGAGGAAAGTTGGTGGTATACTTGAAAAGCCTGAGAACCAGAGTGCTGATGTTGGAGGTTCCCATCTACGTCTGAAGTTCTGGAAAGCAGGAGTACCAAGGGCAGGAGAACATCAATGCTCCAGATTAAGCAGTCAGGAGAAGAGCAAATTCAACCTTCTTTCACCAATTTTTCTTTAGGATCTGAACAGATTGTCTGAATGCCCCTTCACATTGTGAAGGACCATCTACTTTACTCGGTCTATCAATTAAATACTAATCTCTTTCCAAAACCAATTCTTCACAATCTCTTTCAGAAAATAGAAACAGAGAGAACACTTACTTACTCATACATGAAGACTGCATTACCAGATAAAGACATTCCAAGAAAGAAAATCTACAGGCCAATATCTCTCAACACACATGCAAAAATAATCAATATAATATTAGTTAATCAAATTCACTAATGTGTAAAAAACTATTTTCTATGACCAAGTGAAATTTATTCCAAATATGTGAGACTATTTCAACATCTGAAAATCAATTAATGTACCCTATTACATCAAAGAAGAAAAGTCACATGATCATATCAGTAGATGTTGAAAATCATTTGACAAAAGTTGACTCATTCATGATAAAATCTCAACAAACTAAGAATGAAGAAAACTTTTTGAACTTGATAAAGAATACTTACAAAATTTATATGGCTTACATCAGTGTTAACGGTTAAAAATTAGATGTTTTTCCCATATAACTGAGAAAAAAGCAGGAATGTCTCTTCTTTTCCATAGCTAACACAATGAAACAAAGAAAGGAAATAAAAAGTATACAGATTAGAGAAGAAGAAATCAAACTGTCATTGTTCACAGATGACATCTGTCTATGTAGAAATTCCCAAAGGATCAACAAAAAAACTTTTGAAACTAATAAGCAATTATAACAAGGTTGCCAAATGCAATCTTAACACAAAAAATTCAATTGATTTCCCATAACAACAATGAACAATAAGAATTTGCAATAGAAACATTTACCAGGAGTAAATCTAACACAAACGGAACAGAGTTCACTCGAAGGAAAATTATGTAAGTCTAATGAAAGATATCAGATATATAAATAGATGGACAGATATTAGATGTTCATTGATAGAAAAACTCAATATCACTAAGATAGAATTCTTCCCACATATTCTCTATATTTAGTGCAATCCAAGTCAAAATACTAGCAAATTGCTTTGTGGATATCAGAAGACTGATTCTAAAGTTTATGTGGAAGGCAAGAATAGTCAACACAATCCCAAGCAGATTAAAGTTGCAGGACTGACATTACTTGACTTCAAGAGAGTTACAATACTAAAGAAATCCAGACAACTTGGTATTGTTTGAAGGGAAGATAAACAGATGAGTGGAACAGAAAAGAGAATAAAGAAACAGACGTACAGAAATATATTCCATTGATCTTTCACAAAGGAGAAAAGATAAGAGTTTCTTACGCTGCACTGCACTCTGAGGTCTTCCTACTCAATCCTCCTTTTGCTGTCTTTCTGCACTCACAGGTGTCAAACCTGCCATGTGATCTTAGGCTTTCCCCAGCTCCTCTAGTTCCCTCACCATTTATCCCACACAGATATTTCTCCAACATATCTCCTGTGCTTCTTGTCATCTGCTTCTTGGAAAACCTAAACTGACACACTGTGCCTGCAATTATGTTGTACAATTAGTAGATTATCAAACATTTGTTAAATGATTAAATATGTTATTGATCTGATAAGACTGCTGCAGAGTGTTTTAGCTTTGAAAACATAAAGCAGACAGCCTCGTTTTTTAAAAAACATGAGATAAGTTCTGATGCTTTAAAAGCAAAGTCGAAAAATTAATCATGGCTGTCAAGCTGCATGAAAGCCATACTATTCCAAATGTTTTAGAAAATAACGTATTTTATTTAAGCAAATTTAGTCTTAGTTCTATCTCCTTTTAATTAAAAGTTCCTAACAAATTTAATTAAGAGTAAAAAGTTAAGTCAGATCAAAGAAATTATATGCAAGGAGCAATGGTAGCCAAGGATGTTGAATATCCTAATGGCAAATCTAATGAATACTCAATGTAACTATGTTGTGTTAAAAAAAAACAAGTTATATCAAAGAGATGCCAACATTTCCATATTTATTCCATCACCATTCACAATGGCAAAATATGGAATCAACTTAAATGTCCATCAGTGAATGAATGAATAAACAAAGTGGGGTACATGTACACAATGAATACTCTTCATGCATTAAAAAAGGAATGAAACACTGATATTTGCAGCAATATGGATAGAACTGAAGGTCACTATGTTAAGTGAAATAAGCCAGGCATAAATACAAATATTGCATATTCTCCTTCACATTTAAGAGTGGGGAGGAAAGCAGCAAATCACACTGCCACTTGTGTAGCTATGCAACAATCTTGCATGTTCTTCACATGTACCCCAAAACATAAAATACAATAAAAATTAAAAAAAAAAAAAGTTGATATGGAGGCAGAGTAAGATGATGGTTACCAGAGGCTGAAAAGGGTGTGTGTGGGGAGGTGGGGGTTGACGAGAGATTGGCTAATGGGTATAAGCATAATCATATGGATTTTGGAAAATTCTGTTCTAGAGTATTATAGCAGAGGAGTTCGATATGGGAAGAAAACATAAAAACCATGCAAAATGGTCCTGTCTCATGAAGAACTTACTAACTTTGTAGGAAAAAGATGACTGATAATGTAAGTTAGAATTAATTTATAGGTAGCTACTAAAGATTATAACAGGAATTTATATTTTCCAATTAACTGAAACATTTATTAATATAAGGCAAAAGAGAATAAATAAAAGTTGATTACTTCAAGGAAGAAGGAAATTAGAGACAATGAAAAAAATAGAGCAAAGAGAAAATGTAATATAAGACAGCAGATCAGTTAAAATATATCAGTAGTTACATAACTATAAACAATTTAACTTTATTGATATTAAAAGGTTGAAATGTTTATATTAGCCGTTAAAATCCACTTATCTGTTTAATACCATATTATTTTTTTAACAGGATTTAAACAGATTAAAAATGAAGAGATGAGAAAAATAGTACAATAGGCAAATATAGCTGTCATATCAACATAATATTATATAAAAGACCTAGGATGGAGATATTAAATTCTAATAAGAAAGCACAAACATATAAAATAATTAACATTCTGTACCTAACTTCATAGGCCCAAATTTTCTAACATTATAAGTAACAAAATGATAAGGACAGTTTAAAACTCAACAACATAACAAGTGTGATCTAACACAACTTTCAAAAATGATATCTCAAGCATGCAAGGAATAAGTAAGTATATAGATCAGAAAAACATGATAAACTAGTCTGATATAACAGGCACAGAGATAACATTTAACCAGCAGATAAATGCATGCATTTAAAGTGGATATGAAACATTTGTAAATATTGCCATCCCATATTCAAGAAAAGGTGGCTCAAAAAATGTGGAGATTTGGCTGATCTCAATGCAATTGAATTAGAAATGATTAAAAATGATATTGCTAAAACATAATCATAACACATTTAAAAACTGAAAATATACCCATAAATCACCCATAATTTACAACAGCATTTAAGTTATATTTGAAATTAGATCATAATGAGATTAAATTGCAAAACTTATGAGAAGCAGACAAATTGTTACTTATAAATAATTTGAAGCCTTTCATACATCTAGAGAAATCAAAACCAATTAAAATTAAGTAAACATTTCAGATGAGTAGCTATGGTAATCCACAGTTAAAAAAATAAAATAACCTGCCTTTCCTTCAATATAGAACAAAATGTAGTCCTTTAAAAATTAAGAAAGAACAGAAAAAAATCATTAAATAAGCTAATCAAACAAAATAAAACATCAGAAAACACTAAAGCCCAATATTTAGTATAAAATAAGGACATTAAATCAATCTACCTGTACATTTGGGATTTAAAAGTCATAGAAACATTTTATGAAATAATTCACGAATCTAAATTTGAAAAGATAAACAAAATGGATTAATTTCCAAATAAATATAAATGACCAAATTAGTTCAAAACTGTAAAACTTAAAAATAGACCAATAGCAGAAGTTGCATAAGTAAGCAAAAAACTACATTTCACTAACACTTCAAAGAACAAATACCCCTTAATAATTATCTTGCACCAACTTTTGCAGAGAATATGAGATATCTACTAGATTTATTTATGTAGTTTATGTAATCTTCATAACAAAATTGGAGAGGGATTTTATAGGGAAAAAAATCACATAGACTAGTCTCGCTTTACTAATATAAATGCAAATGATGTTTTAACTTAGCAAATTAAACCCAGCACTTATCCAACATAAATCACAATCCCTAAATTTCTCCATAGAATTTTAAAATGCATTATCAAGATATGTAATAATGAAATTTAACACATTTATAGAATAAGGGAGAAAAATAAACACAGTTGTCTTGGAGGCAGAGAAAACATTTTGCAAGGTTGTAAATTTAGTGAGTGTCTAAGCTATCGTACATGCTGTTAAATCAGACTTGCTTGACTTTGCTTCAGGTACACCATAGGAGTTAAGAGGAAAAGATCCAAATCCTTCCATTTTTATGATGTCATGAACTACGTTGTATTTTTTCAAAATGCACTAATTAATATGAATCCCCAGCTTCTCTATACTGTTCTCTTTATCATCTAGCTTGATCTTGCTTTCTATCTCTACCATGTAGGACATAATCTTCTGCCTTACTCTGACCTCTGCTATAATTGACCTGCCAGACCTATGAGCCTATACACAGATTCAGTATCCAATAGTTCATGTACTAAAACAATTTCAGAAATATATCTAGAAAGTACAACATCCAACCACAATATATGTTATAATTTTGTTAATTTACAAGAATACTTTCACCAAAATGGATTAAAACTAATTCTTAACTGACCAGAGTCTAAATTATCAACACTATAAGTATAACCAAGTGTTTCTTATTTCAAATCAAATTAAGTAACTGTATACTTACTATGTAGGTTTTGATATGAATTAAAATTTATGTACAAATATATCTGACTTCCTTAGAAGTAGTTTAGCATGGACTCTATTGGAAATTTGTATTTTAGAATTAATAATCACCTATTTCAGCATAAAATTAAAAACAATATTTTATGTGGAAACAAACCAACAAATTGCAATAGCAAATAGGATCCTTATTTCTCTCACTGAATTTCCCGCTATGGAAATAGACCCAGAATCAAGAAACACAATATTTTATGTAGCTGAATTAGCAGAGAGAGGCTTCAACAGTGCCGAAAGCCATAATTTGTAATAGCATACTAAAAAATATTCATCAACCACAGATGGAGCTCAAATTATCTGCAGAACAAAACTGGAAATACCTGTAACTTAGAGGTAGTTCAAAAAGTAATAAAGGCAGTTGGCAGCTTCTTCACCAAATGTTCCTTCTGGAACTCCTGTTGACTCTCTTCAAAGCTAACACTGCTCTGTTGCCAGATTTGGCATGCTGATTTGTACTGAGCTAAAAACTCCTGATGTATTTTCCTGCACAGACAGGAGTTTAGAAGTGACCACACATTTTCCAGAACAATGTCGTTTTTGTTTACACTGCCTTTAAATGCTCCAATGCAGATTTTTTTTTTCTACAAGGGCTAAAGATAAGCAGGTATCTGTAAATTTTTTTTGTTATTTTTTATATTTATTTGCTTTTGGGAATTATTTTTTCTTTTGGGAAATTTGTGAAAATCCAATTGCAATTTTAGATTTAAAAAATAATAGGTACCTTATGAATTATTTTTAAATATTCATAAGTATCACATTATCATTTGCAAATTAATGTTTACAATGATGAGAAGCACCTTGCTAAACAAAGTTCTAGACACGAGAAAATGGTAAAAATGTTGAATTGGTTATTAATTTTTTTTTCCATTTTGTAATTACAACTTTATGGATTATGTATTCATCACAAATCCTTTAGGAGAAATTGTGGGGAATTTCAAACAGATTAACATTAATATATGAAGAATAAATGAGACAATTAATAAATACATGAAATGCAGAGAAATGTACTCAGGGAGTAATAGCACAAAATAGGAACAAAAAGAGATCACGTATCCTTAGGATCTCTTTATATCTCTTTAGAAAGTGTGTGTCTCCAGGTGTGAGCACTGAACAGTAAACATCATCTGGGGTGTTGTTAGGAATGTGAATTTTCAGAATTCTTCCCACACCTACTGAATCCTGAGGCCCTGCAATCTAAATGTGCAGCCCTGTAACCTATTTTAAAAATTTCTGCAGGAGATAATGGTGCATGTTAAAGTTTGAGAACACTGCCCTAAGATTTTTTTTTCTTTCTTTACGATGGAGTCTCACTTTTTCTCCCAGGCTGGAGTACAATGGTGCCATCTTGGCTCATTGCAACCTCCACCTCCTAAGTTCAAGTGACTCTCCTGCCTCAGGCCTTCGAGTAACTGAGATTACAGGCACATGCCACCAAGCCCAGGTAATCTTGGTATTTATTACCAGAGATGGTATTTCACCATGTTGGTCAGGCTGGTCTTGAACTCCGGACCTCAGGTGATCCACCCGCCTCAGCCTCCCAAAGTGCTGGGATTATAGGCATGAGCCACCGCACCTGACCTGCTCTAAGATCTTAGCTTTGTGATTCTACTAAATAAACCTAGTCCATTCATTCTTCTATTCTTCCAGACTGTTCTGTTCCTTATCATAATTCCACACACATTTACACCTTCTCTCCCATTCTTTTTCTAATTATTTCTTATTTTACAGAGAAAAGAGAAGTTTCCAGAACAGAATTTTCACTTGATGACACCACCAAGTTTGACAGCTTACTCATATCTGCCTAGTCGCTCTGCTGTCCCTCCTGTAGCTAAGGGGAACTAGATGAACTCTTAGTTAAGATCAGTGACCACTCATGTGCATTTGGTCTCATCAGCTCTCACCTGATTAAGGACAGGACTCCAAAAACTACTCCCTCACTCTTTTTTTTTTTTTTTTGAGACAGAGTCTCGCTCTATGACCAGGCTGGAGTGCAGTGGCGCGATCCCGGCTCACTGCAACTTCCATTTTCCAGTTTCAAGCAATTCTCCTGCCTCAGCCTCCAGAGTAGCTGGGACTACAGGCAGGCACCACCACGCCCGGCTAATTTTTTGTACTTTTAGTAGAGATGGGGTTTCACCATGTTGGCCAGGATGGTCTCGATCTCTTGACCTCATGATCCGCCCACCTCGGCCTCCCAAAGTGCTGGGATTACAGGCGTGAGCCACTGCGCCCGGCCTCCCACACTCTTATATCACCATTTTGTTTTCTACTTTACTGGAATGTTTTTCATCAGCATGTAACCATCTTATAATTACTTTCATTTAAAAATATTCTTTGAAGTCCACCTAATCTGACCTTCACATCTAAAATCTTTACTCTCATCTCTTTCTCACTCCCTTTGCTGCAGTCACACTGGCTTCTTTGCAGGTCTCCAGACACACTCCTAACAAAGGATCTCTGCCCTTACTGTTTTCTCTGTCCAGAATTTTCTTTCCTCAGATAATTGCTTGGCTAACTTTCTCATCTTCGTTAAGGCTAAACCTTTGTCTCACTGTATTAGTGAGACCCACCTGATAACTCTACCTAATATGGTGCCATCACCCTGACCCTGGTGTGATAGGGGCTAGAACTGAAGCCTAAGCACTGTCATCTTATAGAGAAGCCACTTGGGCCCTGGGCAGAGGTGTCGTTCTCAGAACAGTTAATGTACATCAATTCTCAGAAGTGTTAAGGGTAAAAATTTCCACTGCTACCCCCCCTTCCCTTGCAACAAACCACAGACTTTAGCTTCTGTACAGACAGCTTGCCTTGCACACCCCTGTGCCCACCGAACAAGAAAAGGATGTGGTTTTGCAGCTTAAATGCCTTGCTCCCCCTGAGCTCGGGGCCACAGGTTGGAGAGACATGAGTCCTCTGTGGCTGGCGGCAATAAAGACCTTGCAATTTGGCATACTTCTGTCTTGGTGTTGATTTTCTGCTTGCTCCGGTGCTACATCTGGAGGCCCCAGTGAGATCACCATCTTCATCCATCACCAGACAAAAGCCATCTCAGAGCCTCAGCTGGGCGGTTGCCCCAGCCCAGGGCATCCCTAGAGGAGGAGCCCCCTGAGACATTCCAGGGCCCCAGGGTTCAGGCCCCGTGGTGACTGTGTAACCACGCTGCCGACATTCACTTGAAATTCTTCAGGGTCCTGGGAACATCCGGAGGTAAGTCTGTTCTGGAATCTGGGGACTGGTCCATTGGTATCTGTAGCCCGAGTCAGGGGACCGGACACAGTCACTGCAACTCTGACCCCGGCAAGCCTCCCCGAGACGTCGCCAGAGGCTCTGACATCTGGTAGCTGGTATAGTGGGTATCAGCATTTGGTTGTTTTCCGTAACCTCTGTGTGAGTGTGAGAATGAATGTGTATATACGTAGTCCCACGGCCAGTAGGTTATGGGGCGTGTGTGGGCCTTCACCTGTGGTTCCACGGGAGCGTCATAAGGCATAACGGTGATTCATCTCAGAACCAAAAATTCTGAGGTGACCAGGTGCGGGGTTTATACGGGTACACCTTAGCCAAGATGTCCTGAAATATCCCTCCGGGGAAGTGGCCAGGCAGGCATCAGACTGGTCTCCCATCTGGGGGGCACTCATCCTTTGTCTGTCCATCTTATATGTGGTTCTGTCTGTATTGTAGATTCACCAGTTTTGTTAGACTTTTGTTGGCTGTTATACAATGGTTACAATGGTTCAGGCCTGCTTCCCTTATGGTAGAAAACATTCTACAGTGGCTGACGGACCACTGGCTGCAGGGACCTTCAATGAGTTCATGCCCCTGGAAATAACTCTGTTCTCTTTCGTTTCCTGTCATTGAGGCCTCACTCCTCCTTTCCTCATTCTTCCTCTTTTTCACGTCTAAGAGAAAATTCTGCCCTCGGCGAGTTGGGTATAATTTTTCTCTGTCTTAGGGAATCAAACCTTAAATAAGAAACTACTAGCCCTCTTCACCTGTTTAGGGTGAAAAAGGAATAATTGTCTCTTCTGTCAAAAGAGAGAAGAGAGGAGAGAGGACAAGAACAGGAGAGGAGACAGAGAAAGAGGAGAGAAAAGGAGAGAGAGCAAGAAGAGAGAGAAATAGGGAGAGAGAAATTTAATGCTTTCTTAGGATCCCTGTGTCAAGGTGACCAAAAACCACAGGGGCAGGAAACTCACAGCCAGCCTAGCAGCTGAGAGCTCAGGGCGGCTGCGAGCTCAGTTTTAAACTGACACCAAAAGTGTTTTTTTCCTTTCTCTGCCGACCTCCAGCCCTGACTGGCTTTCAGGCAGGCCACACCACCTCAGGGTGCAGTATTTGCATCCAGAATATGACTCAAGGAAGCTTTCTGCCTACCTTTACTGCAAGTGGCCTGTTAGCATAGTAGCTAAGGTATAGGTCCTGCAACTGCAAGGTTGCTGGTTCAGATTCTCCATGGAGCCAGTCTTAAATTTAAAAGGAAACTTCTTGGGAAAATTCAGAAGCTAAAAGCTATAGAACTTTATGTTCAGTATAATTCGTCTTGGTTAGAATTGGCTCTCTCTACAGCAAAACTTTTCCATCTAGATTGGCTTAAAACAAACAAAAAAAAGCATAGTTAAAAACCGGGTTCCAGGACCCCGAGAAAACCCAAATGGGGTCATCTAGCTCCAGGCCCTGCACCCCCTTCCAATGCATGATGGCCAATTTCAAAATGGGGTTTTCAGGACAATATGGGGAAAAATTAACACCAGGAAAACTCCGCACATTGTATAAACTAGAGTGGCCGTCGGTTGGAGTGGGGTAGCCAGACACGGGAACCTACAATCCAAAATTCACCTAAGCAGTATGAAACGTTGTGACGCGTCCCTCTGGGCACCCTGATCAATACCCATACATTAATCAGTGGCAAAATCTGGTCCGATGCCACCCCCACTATGGTTAATCAAATGCATAAAAAGGGCCGTGAAGGAGGACCAAGAGTTGCCCCCTCCTTACCCTAGGCCTTCTAGGCAAGAACCTCAACACCCCACCCTGGACAGCACCAGTGGCCAGCCCTTGTCCCCACTGCATACCCGCAGCGGGGCCCCACACCCACCCTGGGTTCTTCCCCTCTGAGAGGCACCCCCAGTGGAAGACAGTAGCCGGGTTCACCCATTCTTTGTCCACATTCCCTTTTCCTCAAGTGGCTTGTACCATTGGAAGGCTCAGCATCCTCCATTCTCTAAAAAGCCTTAAGCACTCACAGGACTCCTGGAGTCCATTCTGAGACTCACCGCCCCACTTGGAATAACTGCCAGCAGTTACTTCTCATTCTGTTTACCACCGACAAGAAGAGCAAAATTAAATAAAAGGCCCTTAAGACCATTATAGGTCTGGTGGAAGGTATAATAGAGGAAAACCAAGACCGAATTAAAGACATTTTTCCCTCTACCTGACCCCAATGGGACCCCAACACCTCGGGGGTCACCAGGCTCTGAACACTTTTCACCGGTATCTTTTAGCAGGGGTTAAGGGGGCAGCTAGGAGGCCCACACCCAGGCCCATCCTAATATATGGGTAAAACCCCCCATGGACACTGAGGAAAAAAAACTGTCCAGACCACAGGCACAACCAGTGCCTAAAGAATATCTTAGTTTATAATAATATTACTCAGCCGTTTCCTTTATATAATCCTGCATGTAGTCAGAGCTATACTGACTCATTTATTGCGATTTATAAAATCCTACTATATAACCATATAGTAGCTTACAGTGGGAGAAATGCCTAGAGCAGTCACAGAGCAAAAGCAGCACATGGGAAAACAGCCAGACCATGACAAGAATCAAAGATCCAGGTGGTGATGTCCCTGCCTGAAAGGACATACGCTGTATGGCAGGATTGGAACAAGTGCCTCTCCTCCTGATAAAGGAGTTGTAGTACTTTGCATCCAGTTCCTGTGAAAAGTAGGCCTCAGGCCTGAGATCCTGGAAGTAACCAAGGGAAAAGAACCCCTCTGGTGTGACCAGTCACGGCGGCTGTACATCCTGACAGTCTTTTCTCACTTTTGTGCTAGCTCAAATCATCCTCCCATAAATATCTAAAGAGAAAAACACAAGTCTGTCGGCTCCCCTTACATTAAGCTTACAATATCCTTCTATTAGAAATCCTTTGAAATCTCCAGCCCCCTACTGTGCACGGCCCACCTCCCTACCTGGGTGACATAATAGGGTGACCCCCTCGCTCATAACTCTGCCAGACCCAATTCTGTCCCCCCCAGAATAGTGAATTCTGCCAGACACAAGGACTGTGGTCCCCGAGACCTTAGGATGGGCCCTAGTTAGGGACACACACACCAGGACACACACTTAGGACAGAGAGGACTAAACTGCTGATTGCCAAATACCACATTCCACATCTACACAAATTTGTCAGGGAAACCACAGCTCGGTGTGATGTATATGCCAGGATAAATCCAGGAGGCAGCTGGTTTAATCAGGCGTAAATAAGACTTAGGGGTGCTAGCTCTAGAGAACACTGGGAAGTAAACTTCACTAAGGTAAAGCCCTCGGTGGGTGGCTACAAATGCCTTCTTGTATTTGTGGACACGTACTCCGGATGGGTCGAGGCCTTCCCCACTAGGTCTGAGACCGCTTTAATGGTTGCAAAAAACTATTACAGGACCTGGTCCCCCAGTTCAGCTTGTCCCTGATTCTGGGATCGGATAATGGCCCTGCGTTTACAGCACAAGTTTCTCAGGGCCTGGCCAAGGCCCTGGGCATATCTTGGAAACCACATGGTGCCTATCACCCCCAGGGTTCAGGGCAAGTCGAGAGAATGAACCGGACCATAGAAGAAACTCTGACAAAGTTTATCCTAGAGACCGGTGAAAATTGGGTCAGCCTGCTTCCTTTTATCCTCCTCTGCATCCGATGTACCCTCTACCACAAAGGTTTCTCTCCCTTTGAAATCATGTTTGGAAGGCCCCCTCCCTTGCTCCCAAAATCCTGCAGATATCATGCAAGCTGAAATCCATAACCATGCACTCCTAAAGTCCTTACAGGTGCTTCAGTCTGTCCAATCCCAGGTGCATCGGCTCATCAAAGACACTCGAACCCCACCAATGGACCTCGCAAACCAGCCAGCACATTCCTTCCAGCCTGGGGAGTCAGTCCTTGTTAAGAAATTCACCACCTCCGGTCTGACTCCCAGTTGGAAGGAACTCTGTACGGTTATCTTGACCACTCCCACCGCACTGAAGGTGGATGGACTGACTGCCTGAATTCATCACACCCATGATAAGGCTGCCCACCAGAAGTGCGATGGAGCATCGACCACTCATCACTGGATCCGCTAAAGCTAAGACTTTTGCGCTCTTCGAGGTCACCTCCCTTGCCTCCCTAACCCTTGCTGTAAGCTCCCGAAAAAGACCTCCCTTGGAGTCCACTCATTATCAATGAATCCTTATGGTGAGCTCCATGGGAGAATATGTCAGTTCCCTGATAGGACAGGGATCCACTATTGTCAACTTAACCCTTGAGTATACTCCCCTGCCAAAAAAAAGCACTGTTACCTTCACCTTAGACCTGTGTGCCCTCCTAGGCCAATACCTGAATTTCAGAATAAGTGAAAGTGTAGCCAGTTGCGACAGCTCAGGGGCAAAGAAAAGAATACTCCAGACCATGGGATTATACTTATGTCCGGGGTCCACCCCACAAAAAAAAAATGGAACTGTAGAGATTTAAATGAATTCCTTTGCCCCCACTGGGGTTGTAAAGCTATCTCTACCATACTAGAATATGTCAGAAACAAAGACTCATTCATTTCCTCTCAGCGGGCATCTCCCGCATTCCAGTGCTCTGCCGGGTCCTGTAGCCCAGTCAAAATAACTGTCACTACCCCAGATAGTAAATGGACAACAGGGCGAACTTAGGGGCTGAGGGTATATATGGACGGGTGAAATATAGAAGTCGGGTAGACTCCCTAGCGGAAATGGTACTCCAAAATAAACAGGGGCTGGACTTACTGTTCCTAAAGCAACGGGGGCCTCTGTGCAGCTGTCAATGAACAATGCTGTTTTATGCTAATAAATCTGGACTTACCCGAGACAGCCTTGCCCTAGTCAGGCAAAATCTAAAAAACAAAAATCACCTCCGAGAAGCTCCTAAAAGTTGGTATCAAAAAAACGTTTTCCTGGTCCCCCTGGCTCACCTCCCTACTCACGGGATTGGCAGGACCCTTAACCCTACTCAGATTGGGACTAATCTTTGGCCCTCGCCTCCTAAATCAGCTACTCAGAATAATCCAGACAAAAGCCAATTCTGTGAAGTAATGGTCCTAAGATCCCAGTATGGGCCCGAGCCGGATTGACCAAACAGTCTTAATCAGAAAATCAGTGATTTGATTCATGTACAAAACAACAGGGGGGAATGTGATAGGGGCTAGAACTGAAGCCTAAGCACTGCCATCTTATGGAGAAGCCACTTGGGCCCTGGGCAGAGGTGTCGTTCTCAGAACAGTTAATGTACATCAATTCTCAGAAGTGTTAAGGGTAAAAATTTCCAGGGCTACCCCCCTTCCCTTGCAACAAACCACAGACTTTAGCTTCTGTACAGACAGCTTGCCTTGCACACCCCTGTGCCCCCCGAACAAGAAAAGGATGTGGTTTTGCAGCTTAAATGCCTTGCTCCCCCTGAGCTCGGGGCCACGGGTTGGAGAGACATGAGTCCTCCGTGGCCGCCAGCCATAAAGACCTTGCAATTTGGCATACTTTTGTCTTGGTGTTGATTTTCTGCTCGCTCCGGTGCTACACTGGTACTCCTGTGTCCTCTAACTTACATGTGTTTTCACTAATTCTACAGCATTTTGCCTGATCCAAAACTATGTTCTTGTTTACTTTACTCATCTTTGTTTCTCAGATAAAATATAAGGCCTAACGTGGCAAATATGTTTTATTTACTTATTCATCCCGTCTCTAGTATAAAAGTATGAGAGTAATCTCTTACGTGATTAATAGCTATTCACTGAATACATTAATGAAAAGATATAAAATACACTAATATCAGATTCCTTTTTTTTTGAGATGGACTTTCACTCTTCTTGCCCAGGCTGGAATGCAATGGCACAATCTTGGCTCACTACAGCTTCGCCTCCTGGGTTTAAGCGATTCTCCTCCCAAGTAGCTGGGATTACAGGCGCCTGCCACCAAGCCCAGCTAATTTTTTGTATTTTTAGTAGAGACAAGGTTTCACCATGTTGGCCAGGCTTGTCTTGAACTCCTGAACTCAGGTGATCCACCTGCCTCGGCCTCTCAAAGTGCTGGAATTAAGGCATGAGCCACCACACCCCACCCTCAAGGTTCTTTTTAACACTCACCATTAACTGAAAAAGAAGACATTGCCCAATGTGAAGTTGAAAAACATGTTTGAGGAATAAGAATTTTCTATTCAGCAATGTTCAAATACAGAGGTGATAGTGAGTTCCTGCTTTTACTGTGCTTTGTGGTGATTCATCCCCATGCCTTGTTGGACCATCTCAAACCTGCCATTACCTTTGTGATGACTTCCAGAATCTACAGGGAAGGGGATTCTTAGAAATGTAATTCTAACTTCCCTCAGTTAACACAATATAAAACATTTACAGTCCATCATTTAAGTAGGTATTCATAATAAATACCCTGTCTTAGCTATTCTAAACTTCTAAACACAGACACTATTTAAATCATGCTTCCAAAATGCAATTATTTCATAATGCAGTTATTACTTGTCTAACCTTAAACATGCTAACTACCTCCCCAAAGTAGTATACAAAGTCTCATGTATCATTTGTTTATCCCTGGAGGGGAGGATAGAGTCTACTTCTATTGTAACAGAATCTTTAATATCCTTAAATCCTAATGTGGTAATGTTAACCATTATAAAATCATTTTGTCCAGGCACGGTGGCTCACTCCTATAATCCCAGCACTTTCGGAGGCCGCGGAGGGTGGATCTCCTGAGGTCAGCAGTTGGAGACTAGCCTGGTCAACATGGCGAAACCCTGTCTTTATTAAAAATATAAACATTAGTTGGGTGTGGTGGCGGGCACCTGTAATCCCAGCTACTCGGAAGGTTGAGACAGGAGAATCACTTAAGCCTGGGAGGCAGAGTTTGCAGTGAGCTGTGGTCACGTCACTGCACTTCCAGCCTGGGTGACAGAGGGAGACTCGTCTCAAAAAAAAAAGAAAAAAAATTTTTTTTTTTAAATTTCAGCACATGGGGGAGTGAGAGTGGGACAAGAAAATAATTAGGTAACATATACCCAGTTTTTAAAATATAAAAATAACTGATAATCTTATAACTATTATATTTCTCTTTTTCAACTTGTCATCCTTCGTAGCTGTTGTTTATATTTGCTTCTTCCACTATCCATTCCATAGTCCCTTTATCCCAGCACATAACTTGCCTGTCCATGTTTCTTGCCTTGCAGTGTCCAGAGCTTTATTCTGCAGAGTGTGGGTCATAGCAGTCCTGCCTGCTCTGGGTTGTTAGAGTTCTTCGTTAACTTTTATCACAAGACATGGAGTCCTGAGAGGCTTCTCATGGGTTACTCTTGATTCCACACATTTAATTCCATACTCATATTGTGAAGTAACAACCTGATTTCTTTTTGAATAGGAGAATTTGCTTTAGTCCATTCTGGATATTATAACAAAATGCCACAGACTGGGTGGATTAACCAATATTTATTTATCACAGTTCTGGAAGCTGGGAAGTCCAAGATCAAGGATATGTGTTTCTTCTTATGAGGGCATTAACCCCATTAATGAGGGCTCTGCCCCCATGACCTAATTATTTCCCAAAGTCCTGACTCCTAATATCATGGCACTGGGAATTAGAACTTTAAAATACAAATTCTGGGAGAAATACAAGCATTCAGTCTGTAGCAAAACTTATTACCCTATTTCCATAGAGTAACTCACTTCTCTGCCTCTACATTTACCAGAGTGAAGAGTTCAGAGGCAGTATGGCAGTTTCTGCTTCCTGTTTAAAGAAACTATTGCTGTGTTTCCTCATGGGAGCCTATCCTGCATTGAAACTAGGATGTGGAATTTTTTTTTTAATTGCCATCCAATTGTATAGGGGTAATGAGTAATGGACAAATGAAGACAATTTATGGGCTAAAGAGTGCCATGTATTGCTTGTTGATTTAGAGCTCATGTATGTGCTGAATTGTTTTATCCTAGCCCTGTAAGACATTGTCACAGGCTTGCACTATGTGTGAGTTTCCAAAAGATGATTCACTATTTTTTTTCCATGTTTATTGAGGTGTAATTCCCAAACAAAATTGTATAAATTTAAGGTGTACAATATGAAGAGTTGACATGTTTATATTATAAAATAATTACCACAATAAAAAGGTAACACACCTATTACCTCTCTTACTTTTTATGTGAGTATGTGATGAGAACATTTAAGATCTTTGATAAGGGGCTAATCTCCAAAATATACAAGAAACTCTCATAATTCAATAGCAGAAAACAATCTGCATTAAAATGGTTGAAAAGCTTGAATATACATGTTTGGGGGATGTGGGAATAGACATTTATACAAAGAAGACATACATAATGGCAAACAAGTACGTGAGAGGATGTTCAGTGTCACTAATTATCAGGGAAATGCCAATCACCTCACAACTGTTATGATGGCAATTATAAAAAAGACTGGAGATAAATGATGGCAAGGGTGTGGAGAAAAGGGAATCCTTCTACACTGTTGGTGGAAATGTAAATTAGCACAACTATCATGGAAAACAGTATAGAAGACCCTCAAAAAATTCCAAATAAACTACCATAAGACACAAAAATTCTACTTCTTTGTATGTATCCAAATAAAATAAAATCATTAGCTCAAAGAGCTATCTGCAGTGCCATGTTCATTTCAGCATTAATCACAGTGGTCAAGAAATGGAAACAAGCTAAGTGTACATAGAAGGATAAATGAATGAATAAATTGTGAGATACATATATAATTTTATATATTTTATTATATATATATATATGTATGTATATATAATCTTACTTATATGTGAAATCTAAAAATGTCAAACTCATAGAAACAGAGAATAGAATGGTGATTTCCAGGAGATGGGGTTGGAGGAAATGGGAAAATGTTGGTCTAAAGGTACAAAGTTTCGGTTATAAGATTAATAATTTCAGGGAATTTAATGCACAGCTTGGTAACTATATTTAACATTAAGGCTATTCACTATTCTACTAAGACAGCTATTATTAGTGTGAGACTCAGTGTGGTAAGACCAGTCAATTCCATAAGCATGCAATCACTGTTTAACTTCATCTTATATAAAATGATTTACTAGGCCAGAAGCAATGCAATGTAGAATACACACTAGTCATTCTGTAACTACACAATCCATGTACAGAGTAACTGAAAACTATGTCTTCTAAGATGGTAGTACTCAAGCTAGGCAAACTGCTACATGTAGCTAGATGAATTTCTTGGAGAACAATGCCATATTGGAGGCTGTGTATACCAGTTGAGCACCCACCCAGCAAGTGCCAACCTGCTGTTGGCAAGTCAGACACTCAGCAATAGGTGATCCCATGTATAACTTAATCTCTGCTGTCACAGCCATTTTGCTCATGCACCATTTGTGCAAGGACAGAGTGGTTGGGAAAAGGTGGAATTACGTCTACAGAACAGAGCGTCTTATCCACCTACTAATAGATTTTCCCTAGGTTAACATTTATGTTGGGCACATATATCTTCACATTCTGTGTCAACTTAAGGAATTTCATCCATAGATTTATTCAGCAAAACTTTTGACCTAAAATTTCTTAGTCATATCCTTTCCAAGTTACCCATTATCTAGCCAATTCGTTACTGCTCACCAATCAACATAGATCTATGTATTGATCAATTTCTCCTTCCATTAAAAAATGAATTACTTGGTGCCCTGCTCAAAGCTCTGACCACTAGGAAGAGTTTTCTTCACTTCTGTGCTTCATAGGCAGTCTTGCATGCGGTTGTGGCAATGCAACTAGCAACTTCAGATTGTACAAGGATATCTTCCAAACCATATGTAGAAACTTCACCAAGGTAGCAGGCCCCTTATTTTTTGGTGAGATTTATTTCCTGTTCTCTTGAACATGCCCCTTATTACAAATTCTAACATGATTGCTATTTACCTTTGACTTGGTCTAATCAGCAAATTGTTGATGAGTCGAATGAGACAGAATGATGCCGTCACTGGTAGAAAGTACATGTAGGATCATTTGAGTTGGAGATTTGATATAATTCTGCAATTAAGCAATGAAGATATGTACTTGACTACCTAGCTTAAAATCAACTTCTTCTGATGATCTTTATTACCAGGTATCCCGGGTGGCAGGTGGCAGGGGGGCGAGGGGAGGGGAAGAAATGGGGAATTCACTGCATCAAGAACTGCATTTTAGGTGCAAAATAATGTATTGATTTTCGTTAGCTATACAGTCAAATTTGGAACAGCTGCTGAAGTTAGAGTCCTCATGTGATTACATCTGTGATAATCCACTCTTGTTTTCCATAATCCATCTGTCTTCTGCAGCAACCAAATTGACAAGTTAAATGGGATGTGGCAGAAATCACCAACCTTTTTATTTCACATTCTTAATGGTGGCAATTATCTCTGCAGTTCCTCCAGAAATGTCTCATTAAAGAGGACAGTTGTCTTTCACTTGTCCTTTTGACTAAAATAATCTTCACACCATGGGTCAGGGAAGTAATATGGAGATTATTTCAGAAGCTATGTCTATCCTGTGTCAGGAAATAATGAAAAATGTTTCATGACACATTAGGTCCACTGAGAGATGAACCTGAGCCAATTCTGTTTTATCACCTATGCTTCATAAGCCTCTGCATTCCCTGTTGGACTGATGGCATTCTGGATTTCTAGGAATTTGTGACCGTTGACAGCCAGTATCTAGTAGTCAAGGGACCCAGTGGGAGGTAACTGAATCATGGGGGCTGGTCTTTCTAGTACTGTTCTCATGATAGTGAATAAGTCTCATGAGACCTGTTGGTTTTATAAAGAGTTTCCCTGAACAAGCTCTCTCTTTTCCTGCCGCCATCCATGTAAGATGTGACTTGCTCCTCCTTGCCTTCTGCCATGATTATGAGCCCCCGCCCCAGCTTCATGGAACTGTAAGTCCATTAAAACTCTTTTGTAAATTCCCCACTCTCTAGTATGTCTTTATAAGCAGTGTGAAAATGGACTCTACATCACTCTACAGAGAATAACTGCCACAGAGCTGTTCAACAATGAGTGGCTCCCTCACAAACGTATTTCTCACAGCCTCAGTAAAGAGAAGGTCTGCTGGATGCTCTCACATAACAGGACATGAAATGAGTGAGCAGTTTTCACATAAAATATCTGCTCTAGCTTTTCAACCTTCCTAAACCTTTGTATTCCTTCTTTTACCATATAGCAAAGAAATTCAGTGCAGGTCACCTTTGAATTTGTGCTTCGTGCCACAATCCCATGCAGGAGTGCCAACCTAAAAGACTGTCTCTACCAACTACTATACATTACACAGATATACAGAATCCAGAATATGTGCCAACAAATATGACTTGATCCCACATTATTTTAGTTCACTCTTATTCAGCCTTGGGAAGTAGTGATATAAGTTGGAAAAATCTTATATTCTTGTTGTCCTCCTCACAGGATACAATTTATAACTTACTACTCAAGGCTGTCATATTTAAGTCTGCTTTAGTTCTAGAAACAATGAGAGGTGCTGAGTAGAGTCCTTTAAAATCAGCAGTTCCCTCATGATGATTGGTTCTTAAACAAAAGGAAGCTAAATCCCTCAGGGGACAAAAGAGTACTTCTACTGGCAGAGGAAGCTCAGCAGAATTTATAAAATCAAGATTCCCATTTATGTAAAAATTCAGACATATGTCTCCATCCCACTCTTTGGTGTTCCACTGCTACCTAATCAATGCCTTAATTTTAACCTAAGAGACTTGTGGGACTTTGAATTCATTTTGCCTTACAATTCAATCACCCACAAGATTAGACTGTGGGTTTGGTTCTTATAACTTGGCTCTGTGTCTATGGGGTTATTTTACAGTCATCATAAGTTTTTTGATTACTTTTTCAGGCCTTTAGTTGTAAGTTTAAAGCTTTTTATCTCTTGTTTTTATCTCTTTTATAAGTACTGCAACACAACTAAAAGCAACCAACTAATTACATCATACTCTTTAGTTTCACTAAAATATTACTAGCAGCTACTACTTTGTCTCTTAAGCCTTCCTGCCCATAGGCATTTTATTACAAGAATCTAATTGAAGCATGATAATTTAAGTGACTATTTGCCACAGATTGCTGAGGGCTACCAGCATACTTTACTATGGACAACAGCATCACTAATGCCATTAATATCAATCATATCAGAAGATTTTTTAAGGAGATCCATTCTGAAGGTGTATATATTGTAATTGCTTATAGGACTAGTCTCTGAATCAGTCAGTGATTAAGCAAAGAAGCAAAAAAGATATGACTGATGCAGAGTTAGGGATATAACACTGTGATTAGCTTTCCACAGTTGTAGAATCATGTGACAAATTGTATGAAAGGCTGTACTTGATGGAGGGTTTATAGTCACTGAACAGTAAAATGTAGGTTAAAAAGCTGGACATGAAGTAGAGGAGAGAAAAGACAGACTAGAATCCATGAAAACAACCTAGAATCCATGAATATACACCTTCAACCTTGATTATGAGGATGAACCTGAAAGAGAAACTGGTACCTTTGTAGTAATGTGACCTACTTGCATGGCTCATAATTGGCATATATGAAGCAGAAGATCTGGAAGGAGCTAAGGACCTATGGCCTTGGTACAGCTTCATGCCAACAAAGTGATCCAGCAGATAAGTGACAATGTACATGAGATACAGTAGTGGCAGCTACCCTTCATCAATCTTCTCAGTTCAGCGGCTGCTGCTGAAATTCTAACTTCCATATTGCTTTTATTGACGACCCTAATTCTGATCCATAAAGGGAAATGATTTCTGGGAAATAATGTCCAACTGAGCTAAGCTGAGAGTGCAAATTCACCACAACCCACATCAGATATCATTGCAATTGTATACATAATGTCCACACCCCTTATCATACAACAATATCTTTAATGGCAAAGATAGTATCTTGCCTATTAGTTTATCTCTAGCATATACTCCAATGATTAATTCATAGAAGATCATAAAGGTATATTATATAAAAACATATAATCTTACAAAGTGAAAAGAGCTGGATATGGAGAAAAAGAAGAAAAGATTTCAGAATACAGCTGAAAAAAGCACATTGCAAAAGAACTTTAATGACAAAGAGTGGAATATAAAACCTGATATATGTCATAATTTAACGAAAATGTGATGTCTTTCAAAGACAGTTTGATTTAAACATTGCTACATTCAGGAATAAATGTGTCCTCTTAATCAAAATACACTTGAAGTTACATTATCTGATATTACCTAAGTCTTAGAGATTTGTTTTTATGTATTGTTAAAGGGGAATATGATTTAGAAGCCTTTTATAAATGCTCTGTGTAGGCTTTTGGCTTTGTTGATACACTCATAAGTGTTGTTAAATTCTTCATTTTCTTCTAGCCCTCATTGGATAGGTTATAGTTTAATTTCAAGTTCTAAATATAAATATAAATGTAAATGCATTTATATGTAAGGAATCAGATGTACTTGTACTAGTGCTTTGAAAATATATGTGTGTGTGTGTATTTCAGATACTTCAATTAACATAGTGATATAACAATAAGTAATATAGTTTATATCAAAATCAGTTGAGCTTACAACCACATTACTAATATATATCAACTTCTGTTAATAGTCCCTATAATTTTTTCTTATAGTTCTTTAGTAGAATTTGTCATGAGTCCTCAAAGATAGGGGTGAAGTATTCTTCCATTTGGGGCCCAATTTTGGACTTCTTTTTAAGCCAATTTTCAACTCCCAAATTCAGTATACAGTCATTCTCCAGTGGAAATCACCACTAAACCACCATACCGACCTCATAAAAGCACACAGTTCTTCACTTAGATCCTTCTAGCTCTCTAAGAAGGCTTTCTCTGATTATGCCAAAAAATATGATCTGGCTAAAACTTTCAAAGATGCTCGTGGGAAAGCACAGCAGGTTCTCTCTTGTGCTTGCCATCAGCTTATTTTCTCCAGGTCCATTTCTTATCTTTCTCTTGTAAGTGATATTTCCCAGGTGCTCTTGCGCTCTGGCTTTCTTAAAAGTTTGCTCAATGTGAGGCAACTGTGGAAGATTTGAGGGAAGAAAAGAAGGAGGAAGTGAAAATGAGAGGAAGTAAGAGAAATCAGAGTTTTTCTAACAATTTCTCTGTGCCTTCAGTGATAAATCTAGCAATGGCTTCATGTGCTCCTTCATTCTGTTTCATTGGCCTGACACTCATTTTGTGGGCCTGACTCCTGCAGGGGTAACGTTGCTTTGATTAAAATTCCATATAGAATGCTGTGGTTGCTTGTCTCCTCTCTTGTACCTCCTGCCTTAACTACAGTGGAATTTTCTTTTCCTAGTCTGCTGGGTTCCATTATTATCTGTTGCTATAACCCTCAGTATTTCCATCAACATGTTCAATGAATTCCTTGAATTAAATTCCCTAGGCTTAAAAATTCCTAGAATAGTCTCTGTAATCCTAAATAGACACTCACTGATTTACACTCTTAGCTGACAAAACTCAGAATATTTAATAGATTTTTCCAGCTAAGAACTGCTCCTTCATCATTTAGATTCAAGCTCTACATTGTCTATGAACCGTTACTCGCTAACAGCAAGCACAATATAACAGAAATGAATACGACATTAAAGGCATAGTTTCATCCAAGTCCAGATGTACAAAATATCCATTTTCTAATGAGTATCATCATTTGCAAAAGCATAGTGTATATTACTAAGCAGAATACTCATCTTAGTCTTAAGCATCTGTTGCTGGGTTACTTACTTTACTTACATAGCTCCTCACAAAGGGTAGGCACTTTCTTTATATGGGCATAAGTAAGAGTCCACCAAAATGTGCTCTTGATTGAGATCACCTCTAAAAGAAAATTACTTCTAACATAAAATCTAATTTCTACCCAAAAAGGAATATATTGGATAATTTTTATTAATGTAATTTTTGACCTACCTTTAAACAAAGCAGCAAAGCAAAAACATCATGTTGTATGTTCAGCAAAATAGATAACAACATGTGTAAATAAACATAAATACAGATATAGAGATAAATAGTTATGTCTCAACATACCTGTCATTTATTACAATAATTTCAAGAATATTTTTTAAAAATTAGAAATTAAAAGATGAAGTATGAGAATTTGCAAGTATTTGACTTACTGGTAAAACATCTTTAATTTTTATAGTAACTAATGTAACTGTTTTCCTTTTATTACATGCCTGCTAAGAGTACTGTTGTAAACAATGATCTTAGAGATATTTTTGAAGCATCTTCTTACTCCTTTTACTTTACTACCTACATGTTGTTTCTATACACAGCCCTGCTTCTTGATATTCTACAGATGCCTTTCTCATTATCACTCAGTCTACTCAGTAGACTCACCTACTATTACAACTTAGCTGCATAACACCTTTAAATACATTAGCTTTAAAAGGCAACATATATATATATATATATATATATATATATAGCATTTATATGTGTATATATATAATATATAATTGAAAGTTGCTTTGTATTTTTAGAGCAAGGAAGAAAAATAATCCTTTTTAAATAAAATTCTTGTTTCTAGAACATCATCAAGTCTTGGTAATTTCTTAATGAATTGGCTAAAATGTTAACTTATTTAATATGTAAGGCACAATTAGTAAGTGTTGATACTATGTAGTAAGAGCCTTAAAGTAGCTTATGTTCTAGTTCTGAGAGACAATTATAAGTAAATGAAGGAGCTATATTATTTCAGAATATAGCAAATGCAATGCAAAAAAAATACTGTAAGATTTAACAAAGAATAACTGAAGGTATGATGAAGAGGGCAATGAGCACAAGATGTCTCTGGATAGTGACATCAGCAAAATGATAGAATGGGAAGTCCAAGCCCTTGATCCCCTACAGAAACACTGATTTAACAATGATATATGGACACAACACTTTTATAAGAGGTGCAGAGTTCACTCAAGAGTTGCAGTACCCTGGACAACACAAAAATCAATAACAGCCACATTGAAATGGATAAGAAGAGCATTTTTCCTTTAGTGTGTCAGCCCCACCCACAGCCAGTATAGCTCAGGGCCAGGAGAAGTCATTTTAGCCACAACTTTTCTCTCAGGAGAATAGAGAAAGTGAAGCCTGTGTGCAACTTTCTCAGACTATCAGGCTGCTGCCTGAGGGACCTGTTTCTGTCACACCTCATCCAGAGTGCTGAGGGAAGAAGTGTAGCTTAAACACCTAGGGTTAAGAACAAAGAAAAGGGGCACTGAAGCTAGCACAGCTCAGAGAAATTCAGAGAAGGTGCACAACCCTGAGACTTCTCATTAAAAGAAAGAAAGCAATGGAGAATACACATTCATAGAATATGTTTGCAAGGCTTCCAGACTCTCTAACTGGTTAGATTAATGAAGGGATTTTCCCTGTCAATTCTAGTCTGTATAGTCTGAGAGAAGTGGCTGTTTCTTCAAATTTTCAGGCACCAATGTAGAGCTACAAGGAACATGAAGGATTAGGGAAAATATGGTACAACCAAAGGTTCCAAATAAACCCACAGTAATCAGCCTTTAAGAACAGAAGATACATAAATAAATTTTCTTAATTATAAATTCATCTGAGTGAATCAGCAGGAGAGTAGAATTGGAAATTCCAATCCTCATGCTCCCATCATAACACCAAGTTTAACAACCATCTACTGACAGCAATGACTCTATGTGAACCTGGGAAGCCACTGGAGAGATTCCATCACTGGGCTGGAACAAAAATTCTAAGAATAGATGAATTGAACTTGGTAAGAATAATAGTTTCACTTTATCTGCCTCATTTCATCACACAAGATAGCAAAGCTCACTGCTGAGAGCAATCCCCTAGGCCTGTGATTTTCCCCAGAGGAAAAACTTAAGAGTAGGTTAAGTGTCTGGCTTGCCCTGTCTGGCAGGACGTGGCCCAAGAGGCTCTCTTCAGCCTCATCCAACACAGATCACGGAGGGGAAAAGTAGAGCTGAAGAAGGGAGCTAGGAGCAGGGAAAGGGGCAGAAGTTTATGGCAATCACTCTGAGGATCTTAAGAACTGGCTGCAGATTATACTAAATGGCTCATAAATTCCTTCAAGAAGACCACCCATGAACACTGTGAAACATCTAATCTTTGGATGACCCAACTGACTTAAAAATACTCCCAGAATTTTGCATAATTCCCCAAGACGGTAGGCATGAGCCTCTGAAAACGATGTGTTCAAACCTCTGAGATAGCACAACTGATGTAATCCTGCAGGATTGGATAAAGGCAAACAACTTTGAAAACTTCATGGCATTGCCCTGGAGAAAAAAAAAAGTCTCTCAGCACTTGGCCTGGCTTTGCAGGAATGAGAAAGGGAACAGAACCATTAGACTTCTCTCCAGTGAAGAGGGAAAAAGGAAATGAAGCAGTCATATCCACAGAAAATGGCCCAAGAGACCCCAAAACATCCAGCTAAACTGATTGATAAAAGTCTTTTTCTTCTGAAGTCAATCAGTAAAGACGAGAAGAGTGAACTTCTTTCTCAAATACAAAGACAGCTTTGCAAGGATTCAAAATCATGAAGAATCAAGGAAACGTAACACCAACAAAGGAACAAAATAAAGCTTTACTGCCTGACACCTATAAATGGAGAACTACAATTGCCTCACAAATAATTCAGAATAATTATCCTTAAGAAGCTCTGTGAGCTACACGAAAATGCAGTTAGAGAGCTAACAGAATCTGAAAAACAACACATCAACAAAATTAGAATATCAACAAAAAGGTATAAATCATAAATAAAGAATAAACAAGAAATCTGTAGCCAAGACAATGACTGAAATTTAAAAATCCATAAAAGCTTCAACAGAAGACTGAATCAAGCAGAAGAGAGAATTGGAACACTCAAGGGCACATTACTTGAATTATCCAATCAGAGGTAAAAGTAAAAAGAATGAAGAAAGGTTACTTGTTTAAGGTACACTATCAAGTGAGACAATATCTATATTACAGAAGTTCCAGAAGGAGCAGAAGGGGAAAAAAGAGAAGAAAAGCTTATTTAAGTAACTAATAACATAAAACTCCCCAGATCTAGAAAGGAAAATTAACATCTATATCCATGCTACTCGGAAAACCCCAGATAAGCTGAACACTTTGAGATCTGTGCTGAGACACATTATAATCTAATTATCCAACATGAACGTCAAATAGAGATTTTTGAAAGGAGCAGAAGAAAAGTGAAATATCACATATAAGGGAAGCTGCAGAAAAATATCAGTATTCTGTCAGCAGAAATCTTGCAGGACAAGTAATAATGGAATGATATATTCATAGTGCTAAAGAAAAAAGTCTGTAAGCCAAGATTACTTTACTTCACAAAGGTGACATTCAGAAATGAAGAGATAAAGACAATATATCTATCCTACTCAAAAAAAGATTGCTAAATAGAGGTCTTCAAGTTGAAACAAAAAAGACACTAAACAGAACATGAAAAAATATATATGTATAAAGTATAAATGTAAAGGAAAGGATATAGTCAAATTTATGATACTCAGATACTGTAATAGTTGTGTGTAAGTCACATTTAACATCAATATGAAAGTTAAAAGATGAAAGTACTAACAATAAGTATAGTTACAATAATCTTAATGTGTGCACTTAATAAAAATATGTAAATAATGACATTAATAGCTTAAAGTGTAGGGTGCAAGGAAGTAAATATGTAGAGTTTTTGTGTGCTATCAAAGTTAAGTTGTGACTAGCTTAAAATATGCATTTATATGTATATGTATAAAAGGAGTTTGTGAGGCTCCCAGTAATTACAAATAAAAAAAACCCATAATAGATTCACAAACTATTATTAAAAGCAAAAGCATGACATTAAAAAAATCATCATGTCACTAAGGAAAATGGCAAAAAAAAAAGGAAGAAAAGAACTACAAAACACAGACAACAATACCCCAAATGGCAAATTTAAGTTCTTACCTATTAATAATAATTTTAAATGTAAATGGATTAAATAGTTCAATCAAAAGACAAAGTGCTGTTGAACTTTAAAAAAAAAAAAAAAAAACTATGTGTTGCCTGTAAAAGAATTTACCCTTGGAGATTCACATAGTCTGAGAGTGAAGGGATGGAAAAAGATATTTCATGCAAATGGAAACCAAGGATGACTATATAAATATAAAACAAAATAGACTTTTAAAAAATTCTTAAAGAGACACAGAAGATCATTATACAATGATAAAAGAGGGAAATCATTGAGAGAATATAATAATTGAAATATATGCACTGAATATTAGAGTACCTAAATATATAAAGCAAATATTAACAGAACATTTAAAGAGGAATTAACACCAACACTTTCCAAATTCCTCCAAGAAATGGAAGATTAGGGAGCATTTCCAAACTCATTTTATGAAGCCAGCATTATACTGAGACCAAATTAGAAAAAACAAATACTACAAGCTAATAGCACTGATGAACATAGATGCAAAAATTCTCAACAAAATATTAGGAAAACAAATTCAATAGCAAATGAAAAGAATCATAACTTGAGTTGGGTGCATTGGCTCATGGTTTTAATCCTAGCATCTGCAGACGCACACTCAGACAGTCAGCTGCTTTCCGCTGCTACCAGTGCCAGCCAGGCAGGATGGTCCTGACCAACAGCACTTCCCCACACTGCAGCATGGAGGCTCGACCACTTCAAGGCCAGACTGCTTCTTTTAGCAGGATCAGACCCACTCCCCCTTACTGCATGGGACCTCCCTGTGGAAATCTCAGTATTCCCTGCCAGGAGTTTACAGACAGTACATTGATAATCCTGAGAGGAGACCCTGGGAGGAGGGGTGGCTGTGATATAATGGCTCAGCTATCTTAATCTCTTCTGCCTGCTGGCTTTGGAGAGTCAGGGCAGCCTAGATGATGGGGATTCCCCCCAGTGCAGCACACCCACCCTTCCAAGGGGCAAACAGTCTGCTTGCTTATTTATTTATTTATTTATTTATTTATTGAGATGGAATCTCACTCTGTTACCCAGGCTAGAGTGCAGTGGCATGATTTCAGCTCACTGCAAACTCTGCCTACCGGGTTCAAGAGTCTCCTGCTTCAGCCTCCCAAGTAGCTGGGACCATAGGAACACACCACTATGCTCACTAATTTTTGTAGTTTTAGTAAAGATACGGTTTCACTATGTTGGCCAGGCTGGTCTCGAACTCCTGACATCAAGCGACTCACCCACCTTGGCTTCCCAAAGTGCTAGGATTACAGGTGTGAGCAACTGCACCAGGCCCACTCTGCTTATTTAAATGGGTCTTTGACTCTACTCCTCCTGACTGAGTGAGACTTTCCAATGGGAATCTCCAGACACTTTATACAGGAGCGCTCCAGCCAGCATCAGGTCGGTGACCATCTGGGACAGATCTCCCAGAGGAAGGAGCAGGCTACCGTCTTTGCTGGTCTGAAGCTTTCACTGGTGATATCTCCAGGGAAAGGAGTAACCCAGGCAAATAGGGGCTGGAGTGGACCCCAAGAAAACTGAAGCAGATCTGCAGAAGAGGAGCCTGACTACTAGAAGAAAAATAAACAAAAAACAACAACATCAACAAAAAAAGACCCCACAAGAAAAAACCCATCCAACAGTGAGCAGCCTCAAAGACCAAAGGTAGATAAATCCATAAGGTTAAGAAAGAATCAATGCAAAAATGCTGAAAACTCAAAAAGCCAGAGTTTCTCTTCTCCTCCAAAAGATCACAACATATCTCCAACAAGGGCACAGAAATGGACTGAGGCTGAGATGGATGAATTAACAGAAGGAGGCTTCATAAGATGGGTAATAATGAACTTCCTTGAGCTAAAGGATTGTGTTCTAACTCACTGAAAAGAAGCTAAGAACCATGATAAAACACAGGAGCTGTTAACCAGAATAACCAGTTTAGAGAGGAAAATAAATGATCTGATGGAGTTGAAAACTGCAACACGAGAACTTCATAATGCAAACACAAGAATCAATAGCCAAATAGACCAAGTTGAAGAAAGGATATTAGAGCTTGAAGACTATCCTGCTGAAATAAGGCAGACGGACAGGATTAGGGAAAAAATAATGAAAAGGAACAAAAAAAACCTCCAAGAACTATGGGATTATGTTAAAAGACCAAATCTGCAACTGATAGGGGTACCTGAAAAAGATGGGGAGAAGGGAACCAAGTTGGAAAACACACTTCAAGATATTGTCCAGGAGAACTTTCCCAGCTTAGCAAGACAAGCCAACATTCAAATTCAGGAAATCGAGAGAGCCACCGTAAAATACTTCACAAGAAGATCAAACACAAGACAAACATTTTCCAAGGTTAATATGAAGGAAAGAATGTTAAGGACAGTCAGAGAGAAAGGCCATATCACCTATAAAGGGAAGTCCATCAAACTAGCAGCCGATCTCTTAGCAGAAACTGAACAAGCCAGAAGAGACTGAGGGCCAATATTAAACATTCTTAAAGAAAATGATTTAATTTTCAACCTAGAATTTCATATCTAGCCAAACTAAGCTTCATAAGTGAAGGAGAAATAAAATATTTTTTCAGACAAACAAATGCTTGGGGAATTCCTTACCATGAAGCCTGCCTTGCAAGAGCTCTTGAAGGAAGCACTAAATATGGAAAGGGAAAACCATTACCAGCCACTACAAAAAAACACGCTGAAGTACACAGACCAGTGTCACTATGAAACAAATACATAAACAAGTTTGCAAAATAACCAACTAGTATCATGATGTCAGAATCAAATTCACACATAACGATATTAAATGTAAATGGATTAAATGTCCCAATGAAATGACACAGAGTGACAAGATGGATATAGTCAAAATACATTGGTGTGCTGTATTCAAGAGACCCATCTTACATTCAAAGACCCACATAGACTCAAAATAAAAGGATGGATGAAAACGTGCAAAGCAAATGGAAAACAGAAAAAAGCAGAGGTTGGAATCCTAGTTTCTGACAAAATAGACTTTAAGGAAACAAAGATTAAAAAAGATAAAGAAGGACATTACATATAGGTAAAGGACAACTCAACAAGAAAAGCTAACTATGCTAAATAAATATGCACCCAACATTGGAGCACCTAGACTAAGAAAACAAGTTCTTAGAGATTACAAAGGGACTTAAGACTCCTATACAATAATAGTGGAGACTTTAGCACCCCACTGTCGATATTAGACAGGTCATTGACACTGAAAATTAAGAAAGATATTAAAGACTTGAAGTCAACTCTGAATCAAGTGGACCTGACAGATATCTACACATCTTTCCACACCAAAACAATAGAATATACATTCTTCTCAGTGCCACATGACATTTATTCTAAAATTGATCACATAATTGGAAGTAAATTATTCCTCAGCAGATGCAGAAGAACTGAAATCAACAAATAGTCTCTCTGACCACAGCACAATCAAATTAGAACTCAAGATTAAGAAACTTACTCAAAACCATACAACTACATGGAAAATGTGCAACCTCCTCCTGGGTAAATAAATAAAGTGGAGATAAAGAAGTTCTTTGAAACCAATGAAAACAGAGACAATGTACCAGAATCTCTGAGATGCAGCTATAGCAGTATTAAAAGGAAAATTTATAGCACTTAATGCCCACATCTTAAAGCTAGAAAGATCTCAAATCGATATCCTAATATCACAATTAAAATAGCTAGAGAGGCAAGAGCAAGCTAATACAAAAGCTAGCAGAAGACAAGGTATAACTAATATCAGAGAAGAACTGAAGGAGCTGGAGACATGAAACATCCTTTAAAAAAGGCAATGAATCCAAGAGCTGGTTTTATGAAAAAATTAACAAAATAGATAGACAGCTAGCTAGACTAATAAAGAAGAAAAGAGAGAAGAATCAAATAGACACAGTAAAAAATGATAAAGGGGATATCACCAATGGTCCCACAGAAATACAAACTACTATCAGAGTATATGATAAACAGCTCTGGGCAAATAAACTAGAAGAAATGAATAAATTCCTGGACACATCCAACCTCCCAAGACTGAATTAGGAAGAAGTTGAATCCCTGAATAGACCAATAAGGTGTTCTAAAATTAAGACAGTTATCAATAGTCTACCAACAAACAAAAAGCCCAGGAACAGATGGATATACAGTTGAATTTTACCATAAATGCAAAGGAGATAATATGATTTCTTCTGAACTATTTCAAACAATTGAAAAGAAAGGACTCCCCCTTAACTTATTCTATGAGGCCAGCATCATACTGATACCGAAACCTGGCAGAGATACAACAAAAAAAGAAAACTTCAGACTAATCTCAGAGGAACATCAATGCATACATTCTCAATAAAATACTGGCAAATCAAGTTCAGCAGCACATCAAAAATCTTATTCACCGCTGTCAAGTTGGCTTCATTCCTTAGATTCAAGGCTGGTTCAACATATGCAAATCAATAAATATAATTCATCACATACTCAAATCTAAAGACAAAAATCACATGAATGTCTTAATAGAAAAAGAAAAGACCTTCTATAAAATTCAACACACCTCATCTTAAAAATTCTCAATAAACTAGGTATTGAAGAAACACATGCCAAAATATTAAGAGCCATTTATGACAAACCCACAGCCAGTATCATACTGAATAGCCAAAAGCTGGAAACATTCCTTTTGAAAACTGGCACAAGACAAGGATGACTTCTTTCACCACTTCTATTCAACATAGTATTGGAAGTACCGGCCATGACAATCAGGAAAGAGAAAGAAATAAAGGGTATTCAAATAGGAAGAGAAAAAGTAAAAAAAAAAAACTTGTTTGCAGATTACATAATCCTATATCCAGAAAACCCTACCATCTCAACTCAAAAGCTTCTCAAGCTGATAAGCACCTTCAGCAAAGTGTCAGGATACAAAATCAATGCGCAAAAATCACAAGCATTCCTTTACACCAGTAATAGACAAGCAGAGTGCCAAGTCAGGAATGAACTCTCATTCACAATTGCCAGTAAGGAAATAAAATACCTAGGAATATACCTAACAAGGGATGTGAAAAACCTCTTCGAGGAGAATTACAACCCACTGCTCAAAGAAATATGAGAAGACACAAACAAATGGAAAAACATTCCATCCTCATGGATGGAAAGAATCAACATCATGAAAATGACCATATTGCCCAAAGTAATGTATAGGTTCAATCTATTCCTATTAAACTAGCATTGACGTTCTTCACAGAGTTAGAAAAAAGTATTTTAAAATTCATATGGAACCAAAAAAGAGCTCTATAGTCAAGTCAATCATAAGCAAAAAGAACAAAGCTTGAGGCATCATGCTACCAGACCTCAAATTTTACTATAAGGCTACAATAACAAAACAGCATGGTACTTGTATAAAACAGACACAAAGACCAATGGAACAGAATAGAGAACTCAGAAACAAGAGCACACATACAACCATCTGATCTTCAGTAAATCTGTCAAAAACAAGCAGTGGGGAAGGGATTTCCTACTTAATAAATAGTGCTGGAAAAAATGGCTATTCATTTGCAGAAAACTGAAACTAGACCACCTCCTCAAACCTTATACAAAAATTAACTCAAGATGAATTAAAGATTTAAATGTAAAACCCCAACTATAACAACCCTAGAAGAAAATCTAGGCAATACCCCTCAGGACATAAGCACGGGCAAAGATTTCATGAAGAAATCATCAAAAGCAATTGCAACAAAAGCAGAAATTGACAAATGGGATCTAATTAAAGATGTTCTGCACAGCAAAAGGAACTATCAGCCTACAGAGTGGGAGAAAATTTTTGCTATCTATCTCTCCAACAAAAGCCTAATATCCAGAATCTACAAGGAACTCAAATTTACAAGAAAAAAACAAACAACGCCATTAATAAGTGGGCAAAAGACCTGAGAAGACATTTCTCAGAGAAGACACTTATACAGCCAACAATCATCTGAAAACAAGCTCAGTATCACTGATGGTTAGAGAAACTCAAATCAAAACCACGGTGAGATACAATCTCAGGCCAATCAGAATGGCCTTTCTTAAAAAGTCAAGAAAAAACAGATGCTGGTGAGGTTGCAGCAAAATAGGAAAACTTTTACACTGTTGATGGGAATGTAAATTAGTTTAACTATTGTAGAAGATGGTGTGGGCGTGGCAATTCCTCAAAGATCTATAACCAGAAATACCAGTTTCTAGAACCAGCAATCCCATTACTGGGTATATAGTCAAAGGAATATAAATTATTCTATTACAAGAACGCATGCACACATGTGTTTGTTGCAGCACTATTCACAATAGCAAAGACATGAAATCAACCCAAATGCCCATCCCAAGAGAATGAATAAAGAAAATGTGGTACATATACACCATAGAATGCTATGCAGCCATAAAAAGGAATGATATCATGTCCTTTGCAGGGAAATGGACGAAGCTGGAAGCCATTATACTCAGCAAAGTAACACAGGACAGAGAACCAAACACTGCATGTTCTCACTTATAAGTGGGAGCTGAACAATGAGAACAGATGAACACAGGGAGGGGCCATCACACACGAGGGCCTGTCAGGTGTCAGGTGGGAGGATGGAGAACATTAATAAAAATAGCTAATCAATGCTGGGCTTAAAATCAAGATGATAGGTTGATAGGTGCAGCAAACTACCATAACACATATTTATCTATGTAACAAAACTGCATATCCTGCACTTGTACCCCAGAACTAAAAATAAAAATAAAACAAAAATTATGAGTTAATCTGTAGAGTTTGATTGCTTTGCTGGTCAACTGGAAAAAAAAATATTACACAAATTTAAACTACTTGAAATAGTTTAGGCAGAATATTATTGAACCCTGGCATGAAGAAAAAAACAGAAAAGATAGAAATAAAATGTTTTGCAAAGGTAACAATGATTAAATTTGGTCTTTAAGTGAATATATTGAGACTGTGATAAGGAAAATAGTGAAACTGAACATATTTTGGAGATTTCTAATTACCTTTTCTGAACTAAAGATAGTACCAGTAACTGGAAACAGGGATTGGGAAATATAATAGTAGATAGGACACTAATTATGGTCACTTAAGTGTAGATAGTATTGTTATGTTTTAATGTTATGTCCACACCCAAACCTCATCTCAAATTGCAATCCCCTATTGTTGAGGGAGAGACGTGGTAGGAGGTGACTGGATCATGGGGTTACCCCATGCTGTTCTCACTATGGTGAGGGAGTTCTCACAAGACCTTACGGTTTTTCGAGTGGTGGTTTCCCTTGCTCTCCCTCTCTCTTTTTCATGTTGCCTCATGAAGAAAGTGATTGCTTCTCCTTCACCTTCCGCTATGATTATAAGTTCCCTGAGGCCTCCCCAGCCGCGTGGAACTGTAAGTCAGTGATGACTTGCCTTTATAAATTACCCAGTCTTGGTTATTTCTTTGTAGCAGTGTGAAAACAGATGAACACAAGTATATGTAGGATTTATTCTATTTATTAATGCAATGTCACCTGCTCTCGCCATTCAGGAAACATCGGTAAAGTTGCAGTAGAGTAGCATGAAATTGAAATATTTGTGCAAAATCTTCATGATTACTTTCCAGTTCCCAACTCAGTTATCTTTGACATTTCCTAAATCAGCTTTTAATGTATATCACAAACCATTATTATATATTGTCTCCAGGAAACAGTCATCAAGGGCTTTCTCTTTTAGTTTCATAACCCTATGTTAAAGTTCACTTCTCATTTATTCACGTATGGAGCTCCATTTTATTGTGAGAATGCTGTTGTACATACCCAGGGTACTGTTTCATGAAGTTTTCAATCCATTAGGTTCCCAAGAAGGGCCAGGTTAAAACTAAAGATAAATTATCCTCCTCTCTTACGCAGTGCTGTACTTTGTCACCTCAGGAGTAAACAGCTGTGATTGTTCTCATTAAAAAAGTTCCCTCAACTTTTTTTTCTTTTCAGTCATTCACTAGAATGTCATTGTCATTTCAAGATCAGAGGAGACATAGGTACTTCACGGTTTCTATTGCATCTATCACCCTCTGCCAACTCTCATTCATTACTTCCCTTTTGTCTGAAAGCAAAGCACATCTTTCCTTGCATACTAAATATGCAACACACAAGGATTTGTCAGAGTTTAACACTTCGTGGTTTGGCAAAATTTAAAGCAAAACTTTTTCTCACTAACATAGAATAACTTTTTAATTTGTCAAATAAAAAGGTCATTTTAAACCCCACATTTTAAAGGATATCATCTCAGAATGCAAACAATAAATCCTTTTAGTGTTAAAAAATAAACGCACTAATGTGTCTGTATTTTTCTTATGTGTCTGAGTGTTAGATAAAAGCCTGTCAAGCACCGACACCAGTTCTTAGGAACTGTGCTTGAGAATCTTTGCAATTGAAAATGGGAGAACCGACTGCCCAATACTTCCCAAAATAACCATGGTCAATTAGGACATCCCACGATCAAATGTGAATATCAGTTATCTCACTCACAGGTCAAAAGGGAAAGTTTATTTCAATTACTCAATTATCCCATCAGTTAGTTTAATTCATTGCTGCTTGAATTTGATTACCTATACCTCATGTTTCTGGAACATACGAATCTTCAAGACAAGCTTTCAACATTTTTCTGAAACTTGATATTTTACTAGGATTTTGAGTGCAAAATGAAAATAAATAAATTATGATATCAAGCAAATTCACAACTTGCAATATATGCAGGTGTTTCCTCTGATTATTCTCATATAAGCCTGAGGCAGGGGTGAAGTGAGAAAGAAGTTCTAGAGGATGCAAATTCACTCTTTGCCAATAGGTGTTTTTTGATGAAAACATCTGACAAATATTGCAGTTAATTCAAAATAAAAATCTATAATTAAAACTTTATATGGAAAACAGGAGCATATTAATCTTCCTACTATAGCAAATGCACCCTACAACATATAAAATGCACTTTTTAATTATAAAAGTATTTTTTACTTTAATTCACAATATTTTCTAAATATAATAAATAAATTGAACTTAATTACATTAAATCAATCAAATTTAATTATTAAAAAACTAAAATATCTTAAATTTAATGACCTGATTTATGGAATGGAACAGACATTTTCAAAATTATAAATAAGACTATTAGTGCATGTTTCTATAATAAATTCTCTAAATTTATATAAATAATTTAACACCCTCTTCACTGTGTTGTTATTTATAACCTGGTCTTATTTTAGACTGTTGGAAATAATTTATTTAGGAGGTTTAAATCTGTTCACTAAGTAAAGAACATCTCATCAACCAAGATAAAAAAATTTCATTAGGTAATGTCCTACAACCATTGGACTGGCAAACTGCCAGTGTAAGAGCTGAGGTTACAACAAAAGCCAAAATAGACAAATGGGACCTAATTAAACTCCAGAGCTTTTGTGCAGCAAAAGAAACAATCGTAGAGTGAACCGGCAACCAACAGAATGGGAAAAATTTTTGCAATCTACCCATCTGACAAAGGGCTAATATCCAGAATCTACAAATAACTAAAATAGATTTACAAGAAAAAAACAAAGAAACCCATTCAAAAGTGGGCAAAGGATATGAACAGACACTTTTCAAAAGAAGACATTCATGAGGCCAACAAACATATGAAAAAATGCTCATCATTGGTCATTAGGTTGGCTGCTGGAAATTTAGCTTTTTACCCTATGTTATAAACTGTATTACCTTTGAAAAGTTTGGCATTATACTTTTTTTTTCCCCATTAAACATCTTTTAACAACTGTCCACACTTTATTTGGAATTAACTAGGACAGTGATTAGTACTTTATTAGAGCTAAACAAAATTGTCAATTGAGTGAAAAAGAAATACATTACTTCATGTTAATGAATTTAATTATTTATCTGAACCTCAGTGTTTATGTGTATCTTATGTAGTACTTCATTAGATCATAGAAATTATATTCATGTCTACACAAGGATTATTATGTTAATAACTAAGATTAATTCAGCTTTGTATGTTCTCATCTCTGTTTAAGAAATATACAAAAAGAGGTTCACATTTGACCATGTCTTAAGCCTGCTGAAGCCTATCTTTTCCAATGAGGACACCTAAAGCCTCTGTGTGAAATACAGAAAGTAGCTAGCTAAAAACGTGGACAAAGTAAACAAAAGCATGTTTGTGTAGAGGAAGTCAAAACGTAAATGAGTAACTCTCACCAGAATAAATATATTATTATCATTATTGTTATTGCTCATCCTCTCCTGGCTTTATCCCAAGGGTAGAAACTATTTACAGAGGAGTGAAACTGTGGAGAGAATAAAACTACAATAGAAATCTCATTTCTGTTTTAGAGGAACCAAGATCCTTCATATGCAATGTTTATAAAATAATTTCAGATGAAACCAGAAGAAGACGTTTAATTTAATGTGTAAACCCATACATGTATTAGCCTAACAGCTAAGTTTACAGAGCATGAGACCGATCCAAACAACATAATGGCAGCTTTTAAAGCTGAACTGTCATTGGAACCGCCCACATCAGTTTCAGAGTAACCCCTAGGTAATGATTGAGTGCAGCAGACCAAAACCAACTTAGCAAGACATACAACAGTAAAAAGAAGCCCATATTAAATTAAGAAAATAATTCTTAGAAGTGAAAAAGAAAGTATAATTAGAGAATCAAATGGGAAACTTGGATCTGAGTAATACAGGATGTGAGGGTGGGGATCAGTGGACAAGCGTAGTCATAAAATGTAGATGATGTAAGACAAAGATAATTCACCTAAGACTCACCAGTAGATGTTTTTCAATTTGAAGAACAGAGGTGATAAAAAGGTGATAAAGTGTCAACAGATCATAAGGCACCCATAGAAAACTATCAAATAATCTACTATATGTGTAATTGTATATCAGAAGGAAATGAAAAGGGATGGACACACCAAAAATTGTGTGTGTGTGTGTGTGTGTGTGCATGTGTGTACATATTTATTTTTATACATATAAATATCCAAACACATACATACATGTATAAAATAATGGCTAAAAAATCATAACTATAGTAAAAGAAATATAATTTACAGATTTTCACAGCTCAGGATTCCAGGTAAGATCAAAGAAAGCTATACCTATCTACATTATAATCAAAATGCTAAAAACCAAAAATTAAGAAAATCCTATTGAAAGCAACTAGAAAAACTAAATTACAAATTACAGTGATTGTGAATTTCTCATCAGAAACCATTGTGGTTGGAAGACAGTGGAACATCTTCAAAATGCTTAAATAAAAGAAATGTTAACCTTGAATTTAAATTCAGTGAAACTATCCTTTAGGTATAAAATGGAAAAAAGGTATTCTGTGATGAAGAGGTTTTATTTCTGAAAAACCTGCTCTGGTAGTAATGCTGATAGCAGTTCATCAAGATGGTGGTAAATGACAGAGGGAATCTTGAATCATCAAGAATGAAGACAGAGCAGCAGAAATAGTAAATATGAAGGTAAATATAAAATATTTATTTTTACCCCTTGTATTTTTTAAAATATGTATGAATGTTTAAAGCAAAACTGTGAAAATGTCTGGTGGAGTCTTCAATGCATGTAGATTTATACTTACAATAACAGTAATATGGAAGTCAGTGGAAGAATAAAAAAGGTCTATATTTTAAGGATTCAACACTGTGAGCTGGTACAATATTGACCCTTGTTAGACTGTCAAAGTTTATCTGTGTATATTGCAATTTCTAGAGCAGCCAGAAAAAAATAGTCACCATGGCATACTAAAAATATATAGACACATAATCTAAAAGAAAACAGGAAAAGAGGTACATAAAAATCTGGAGACAAAAGTTAAAGCGACAATAAAATTGTAGGTCTTTATCTTAACCTACCAAATTTATATTAAATATTATTGTTTTAAAAACCAAATTTTAATGCCAAAAATAAATGGTTAAAAAAGCAAGACTCTATAATATGTCCCCTAAAAAAAACACATTTAAGTATAAAGAGAATGGTAAGTTGACAATAAACAGATGAGATATAATTCATCTTTTCTTTAATAGTGGCTGTGCAGAATATATAATTGTATTAGAACTACACCACTTATAATTAAGTTTCAAAAAATCCTCTCTTTTTTCCTTTCAGATTGTAAGTTTGTCACATGTGAAACTGTGGAATAATACTTAAACTAAAATTAAAAGTGAGAGTCCCATACAGCCATGGTAGATGTGGAGGTAGTAAGAGACAGAGATCTAAATTGTACCATTACTTGCCCACACAGCACCTTCACATGAAGGGGATAGATACTCATTTTATTTCATGGTATTAAGCAGAACAGGGTGATTTTCAAAAATTTATTTTTATGTCTTTATTGAAGAGGTACAACATAATGTTTTGATATACATAATGAAAGGATTGCTACAGTCAAGCACATTAACATAACCATCACTTTCCTGAGTTACTTCTTTTTATGTGTATATGATAAGAGTAGCTAAAATGACTCTCTTAGCAAATTTTCAATATGCAATACCCTATTATTAACTGTAACAGTTCTTACTTTAGAACTATTTCTTCTTCTTTCCTTTCATTAGATCTCTAGATTTATTCATCTTACAAAACTGCAACTTTTTTCCTACATGGCCCATTTCCTTCCACACTCCACCCCTGATAAGTGCCACAGTAATCTCTATTTCTATGTATTCGGATTCTTTAAAAAAAAAAAAGATTCCACATATGTGAGATCACATGGTATTTTTCTTTCTGTGTCTGTCTTATTTCACTTAATATAAAGTCCACCATTATTTGTTAAAGCAAAACTTTTACATTTTGATAGACCTATGTAAAAATTACAACCCAAAATAATCTTGTCAAAATTCTTAACTCAAACTATGAAAATTAATATGATACTATGAAAAATTCAGGGAAAATTAGATAAATTAAGCATAAATCTTTAAATAATTTTCACAGTGCAGAAAATGATAGCATTGATCCAAATAAAATTAATGAATAACTGAGTAGTACAGTCAATTTAAAATTATGAAATGTTCTTAATGCAATAATTCCAAGTATGGTATTTAGTACTGGCAAACATAATTGAATATAAAAATCTGAATCTCCTGTATGCAAAAACCTACAGAATAACCGATTACATGAAATCACTGCTGTCGGGAACTTTATTAAAATATGGAAAGCAATTACCAAAACTGTTTTGAAGCAAATATGAGATATTTGTTTTCCAAGAGCAATATAGTAAAAAGTATGATTAAATAAGCTATAAAATCTACCTTAAAGTTTTGTTCAAGATTGGAATTTGAGGCTTATACAATTGATGATAATTTATTGAAGACATAGGCTAAAGCTATAGACAAATGTATTTCAGGTTGAGAAAAGGCAGTCAACCTTGAAAATGTACCCTTATGGAACGACAGGGTCAAAAGATGTGTTATAAATTTCTCAAATGTCATACTCGAACAAATGAACTGAGAAAATGATGTTAAGCTGGCAATTTTCTTTGAAGTTGGTTGATTAAACTGTAAGCAGGGGTGAGAATGATTTGGTCATTTCAGTGGTAATTTTCCCCTGTATTTTTAAAGATAAAGACTCTGAAATTGTTTTATTTGAAAATTATTTTATTTATGACATTAAAAATTGATTAAAAAATTTCAAGAAGAGATGTGAAATTTTGTGTTTGGTTGTTAATCTTTGACATGATACTTGTCCAAAAAAAAAAAAAAAAGATGTGTGAATGTGTGTTAAGAGTAGGGCCAGCATACCTGTGGGAAGCATGAGTTCTAGTTAGGCAAAAATAAGTTTCAGGAAGATAGTTGCATGTATTCATTTTGTGATATTGGTTCAAGATATCAGGTTTTAGATGGGGGAAGATCCTTACAGATTGTTTAAGACCAAAGGAATGAAATATAACTTAGAGAAAAAAGGTGCAGAGAGAAGAAAGCACTAAAAATTTTGAAGATTTAAAATTCAGGTAGGAGAAAGGTGAAGGAGAATGAAAGCCACATGCGTGTAAAACCAGAGACAAACCGGAAAGTTTTGGCAACACAGAAGTTAAATTAGAAATGTATGAAGAAGTATATGATGGCTTAATGTTATATTTTAATGTCTCATTCAGATAAATTAAAATTATAAATGGTAGCATATAGAAAAATATATCAGCAATGACAAAAGAAGACAGCTTGTCCGGAAAAAAATAGGTGAAATAAAATCCTGCAGTACTCTGTAAGGCTGTGTTTAGAAACATTCTATACAGCTTCCAAATCTGATTTCCACAGAATGATTATGTAGGAATAAGTGAATGCACAATTTCTCCAAATATCTTGTTAATATATCTCTACTTTAAGAGTGTGTAATACTTAGAATTAAAAAGAAAGCCACCAGAACAACTAAAACTAAGAGCAAAAGAAGCAAATACTTGAACAATTAAGAGAAAGTTGAGAGGAAAAATTGCATTTGTTAACTCTAATATATAAAATTATTAAGATAACCACTAAAAAATTAAAGTGGTAGACTGTTACCCCAATAAACTCAATTTAACTTAGAAAATTATACAAAACAATCATCTAAGGCTCTGGTAATCTAGTTTCCAGAAAACAGCGTATAATAAGTGAAGAAATATTTATACAAGAAGATCTACTAAATCTTTTGGAAAACAGCCAGAGTTTATGGCATTTAAGCCAGAATCTGACTAGTGAGCCTTCTCTTAATGTGGGATTTTCTACTACGGTGTGAATTTGGGAAGCCAGTTATGCTTCGTGATTGGCTTTTGAATACATTTGCCAATTTTCGATTGGATCTTTATTTCCAGGTACCTCCTGTGGGGTTTCCAGTCTGGATAGGCCCACATGGGTTTGTTTTTACTAGGTCAACAGGAAGAATGTCTAGTCCTTGAATTTGGGATCTGAGTCTTCCATAAGCAGTTCCCCAGGTCCTACTTTTAGTTGTTCTTCAGTGTTCCAGCATGTTTTGAGATGTTGATTATTATTCCTGTTCTTGTGGTCTGCCCAGATCATTAATTTGGGGTCTGATGACTAGAATAAAATTCAGAAGAACTAGGTCCCAGTGCTTGCTGTATGGTGTTGGCTTTTGTTACTGTGGGAAATTTGAGTCATCCATCAAATACAGGGTCTATCTCCTTGTCTATGAAATGAGTAGTTGGATGAACTGACCTCCGTTTAACCTCCTGAATTTAAAATTCAAAGAATTCATCAATTAATTATAGATTTTCATGGTAAATTTGTTGTGAAAAATTAATTTGTTAAAGTTGCTGCTAAATGTGAAACTGAGCTTTTACTTCCGTAGTTTCACACAGATTTAATTCAGGCACTCTAGCTTGTGTAGTTTACTAATATTTTCTCCAAAATATTCCACTCTGTTCAATGATTCAACATAGTTTTATTCTAACTTCATTTGCTAAAGGCAACAAATCATCCTAATTAGCATGGAAGTCAAGACGGTTGTATTCTTTTTATTACTTTTGTTTATAACTTAGCTTTGAAACACTGACATCTTTTATATGCTTTCATATTTCCACTCATTACGTATCTCTAACATGAGCAAAAATGTTATAAAGACTGATTTTTCATGCTAATGAGAAACTCTGATGAGTGAATCAGTATAAGGAATGTTGCCAATTTGCCATCTAATTCAGTAATTCTAAATTTTCTTTTATTGAACAATGTAAAAAAGATGTGTTGCTTTTTAAGAGTCCCTGATGAATCTTTTTAAACTACATTTGTTACGTTCTTGGAAACCTTATTTTGATATAATTGTTTCAATACCAGGAAATGGCTTGTTATGTGTTTTTGAATTTATATGAAAATATATGAACACTTACCCTCCTTAAGAGAAAACTGGCATGGTCATTACAAATGAAGAAGATAGTCATACAGGCATTAAAATTGTTTCTTATATGCTGAAATTAAATATGAAATAAAATATTTTCTGTTTTTATTATTGTTTACTAATATTTGCTGACAACATAAAGTTAAGCAGCATATAAAACTGAAACTATATTTGCCACCATACTTTTCTAATAACATACACATCTACAATTCTTGTAATTGTAGATTTAAGTAGGATGAATCAATTTTAACTCAGAGAAAACTACATCTGATGAGAACATCAATCCACATACATTTATGAATTTTTCCCCTTTTAAGCCTAGAGATCAATTATTAAAGTTAAATTAAAATATTCACCAAAGGCTTATCAAATTGAAAACTGAACACTTGGAACAATTCTTGGAATGGAATTTACATGTTTGATTTGGTTTCCTACTTCAGTGCACATTTAAACCACATTTTTACATTTAAAAAATAAACATGGAAAGCATTGCCTTTTCAGTGAGAAAAGTAAACAACAGATAGTAGCTCTCAACTTTTTTTTTAAAGGAATTACATAATCTCATATTGAGAATGATTCACTTGGGAAATTGTAAGATATATGGGAATCTTTTGTTACAATTTTTCAATCTCTGTAATGAATTCTACCCTCTAACTCTAACTCTTTCAGTATTTTTTATCCTTCTGTTCCATTGAATCTTCCTTTCTAATATTAAGGGATACAATGATGTAACACTAGCCTGACAACTGGTGTCTAAGAAGGAACTCTAATTGGATAAAAGAAAGTAACTCAAAGGGTCATGAGATGGGATAAATTAGTTCATTGTTATGTGATCAGATGAGCCCTCAAATAACATACTCTTTAGACTCTTTAGAGAAACATCTCAAACGGTTAACATTTAATTTCTTGGCTGATGTCATGAAATCTGAGACTGTCAATCGTGATGACACCTGTGCTTTCTTGGCCTGAGCTTAGATAGTTTGTCATTAAACATATCTATCGCTAAAGCAGAATCACAGCCGTTCTGTTAAAATGTCAACACGATTCTTCAAATGGGGAAAGCGCATGCCTGTGAAATACTCTAAAAATCCTAAAACGATTTGACTGTTGTTTTAGACAAGTATTGAAAATAATTTTTAAAAATTTTTCACTATTGTTGTTTTCGTTATAGAGGCAAATTTCAGAATCTTTGATGATTTTGTTTCTGAAATGTCTCTTTTACGCAAAGTCATGGATAATATACTTTAAAATGATTTTGTAGTCTTTTTCACAGAATATCTCTCTTATTTTTCTTATTCCTATATGTTCTTTATCTTTTACCCTAAAATAATCATCAAAAACTTACACTTAGAATCAATTCAATTTATGGTTGCAATTCTCTAGAGTTTATAGCAATTTTAATAGCTGGTGAAAATATATCCTTTTTTTCTAACAAAATTCTGAAACAAAGGAAAGTTAATCAGGAGTCAGGCAGATGGACTCAGGCAGATGGAGGGTAAAATGCTAGTGAGGTTTTTTGTTGCTGTGTTTTGACAGAACTTTTTAAAACATGGCCTAGGTGTGTAGCAAAAATGGGTTTGCAAATTCTAAACATTAGAGTTGTAGACTTTGCAACCCAGAGACTAGCAGCACTAGACAACTGAAGGGCTGTCTCCCAACAGCAGGGCCTTTTTATTGTTAAGTTTAATCAAAGTCCAAGAGTGACCCAGAACACATGTTCTCTGTGGACAGATCCTCTATGAGAGAGAATATAAGCCATGTTTGCTGTGGAATTTGTATCATCCTCACTTTAAGTCAGTACCAGAAAGAAAAAAAACATCAAAAAGTTTTTATTCATGGATCACTCTATTATTAAGTTAACTATTAATTTTTGGAATATATCATGAGAAATGAAGGATAAGTATCCTCTCAAAAGGCCCATGCTGTTTGTTTTGCTAAGCCACCATCTTCAACCATTAAGATTGCGATCAAGAGGGATGATTCAGTCTATGGTAATGGGGAAGGAAGAGATTAAAAATAAAGCACCACTATTTTACAAATGGTTTTGGAAAACACGGGGGCCTAAAATGGATTATAATAGTGCATTAATTGAGTTAGTTGCATGATCATTCTGTACCCGAGGCTGAAATAGTATTTCCTTTTCTACTTCCCACTCTGATTTTTTTTTCTAGCTGTATTGTTTCATAGTCTATAAAAACCCTTCAATGAGATCAGACTTTACAAAGATAACACTAATACAATGCATCAAAAAGTGTTATTCTACTTTAATTGAATTAATTGCCTCTCATTACCAAATTATCATGGAGGAATTAAAGCCACAAATTAAATGATCTTGACAACTAAGCCCAAATGAACTTAAGTTAAAAATCAAACTACTCCCATACTGATTTGAAGTTAAAAAATAAAGTCCAAACTGTAGTCTACCTGATTAATAAATTACTTGTCATCTGTAAAGGTTATCAATATTTAAGTAAACTTTTTATCCTTTTAGTCTAGCTACCACCTAAACCATCTCTAACTGATATGAATGTGTGTTACCAGGATGCAATGCTTAGTGATTATAGCAAAGAATCAGGGATATTTGAATTAAGGAAGATAGATGTAAGAAATATCTATTAAAGCAAATATCTATTAAAGAAATATCTTTTAAATATATATTAAGGAAGATAGATATAAGAAAATTGGATTTTAGTATTTTAGTGGGCTATCAGTTTATATGACTTATCCGGAATCCATGTTCATGATATTTGAGAATGTGTGTTTGTGTGTGGCGGGGGCTAGCACTCACAGAGTACATTCGAGCCACTTCTGCCTTCTATTAAAGTTTGTAAGTTTATTCCGGAGACAGTTTTAGTTACTGGGCTTTAAATGAGGTATATTTCATTTCTCTCTTAATTTGCATTTCCCATTTGAACCCTGTGTTTCTGGCCCTCAAGTGTTAGGTAATCCCAACATTTGTTTTAGCTTTAGAAATGTTCTCAGAGGTTTTCTGAACTGAATCGTTGATTGATGCTTCTCAAGCTGTGCCCCAGATTCTTAGAATCAACATCCCCGCCATGTGCTCTTGAAAACACCTTTTAATTTGGGTCTTGAAACTCAAAAGCCATGGTCATACATAATACAACTAGTCAATGCAAAGCCTAATTAATTCTAAGACACGCCATAAAGATGAATCTTGGGCCTGTAAACAAGCTGCAGAAACCCAAAGTCACCTTCTACAGTATTCACTCTTTTCCCTGAAAACAATATGTCATAGCCCATCTACCTCTGCCTACGCAGACCTGGAGACTAGCAATTCTAGAAGCTCAACAGTGCTCTGGTGCTCAGGCGGAAGTCAGGTATCTTGATGTTTGATATCCTCCTCATACAGATATGGCTAATAATAAAGGAAAGCAGATAATATTTTACTTATTTTGATTTTTCCCAGTGTGTATAAAAAATATTCTATTCCAAACTCACCCTCACCTACAAGGATATACTTGTTCAATTGAAGGTCAAGCTGCAGCAGCCTGAACCATAAGGCCCCAAGCCAGTTTTGTGACCATCTTGCCATTCGACTCTATCCTAATGCAACTTTCTCTGTGTACAAATGAATAGCGGCTTATGTAAAAAGAGCCAGAAGGTGTAGATAACTGCCAACATCAAAATCTCATGTGGTTCACTGGCTTAAAGTCTAAAGTTGAAGACTATAGCAGTTAGAAGCCAACCATGCAACCATGAAAGCAGCCACATGGCACGATAGAGATCACTGTAAGCCTCACAGGCAAAACAACGACCCGTAGTCCTCTAATAATAAGAATAAATCTTTATTTCCTTTTTTAGTTCCATGACATAAATATTTAATGTTCCTTTCGTGGCATCACTAGAGCTTCAATCATGCTGAAATTATTGGATTCATGCAATTGTCCCCTTAAGGTTCAAAGTTCTTTGATTAATACACAAGTTACTAATAGTCCACCTCTAATTTAAACTTTTCTTCCCCAAACTTCAGAATATTCCCCAACTGAGTGTCTTACCCTATAAAACTTGATGCACTAAAGAGCGTAACTAAAGTGAGATCATAACTAAAGTGAGATCAAAATAATAGCACATTTAATACTGAGTATGAGATTAATTATGGGCTTTTAATGGTGAACTGCAGAATTAGGCAAACAAGTCGCCCAGAGACAGTCTTACTGAGAATCCTCGGGTATCTCTCAATTAGACAGAGGTTTGACATCTATGTCTTTTTTGTTTGGGAGCAAATCTGAAGACCTGCAGCCAGAAAGCTTCACATAACGAAATAACTGAAGTCGTCTGTACAAAACTCAAAATAACACGACGATCATTCCATTTTTTGGGAGGAAGTTTTCGTGAGGAATGAGATGACAGAGAAAATGGAAATCCTTCTACGTGCCAGAAAATATCAGGAATTGGGAATGTTTCCTTTAATAGGATTAACGGAAAAATGTTGCAGGTCAGATTTTAAATAGGGACTGCAATGTCCACAATAAGAGATTTCATTTTAAACAATCTAGACTTCATGAAATCACTGTAACTCAAACAAAGAGAGCCAAGTCAATTAAAGAATTCAGTCCCAGGTAAATACTTACATTCATGTATTTAATTTTACAACGTTATATTGTTGGGAGCAGGAGATCCATGTGAACAATAAATGGTCTTTGATTTCTAGAAGCTCATGACAAAATAAATAATGAAAAGAATTCATATATTCAGGCCATGAAACTACACAAACAATTTTCCACACATTTTTCTTACCAATATGACACTGCTAAACTGGTAAACAGCACTATGAAATAAAAACAATGAGAGGGTTGAATTATCAGAAGTTCTTAACCAGGCTAGACTTTAAAGTTTAGAGATACTTATCTTTGAGTTCTACTCTGTAAGGATTCTGAGATGAAGGAGATAATTTTTAGCAGCTCATGACAATTATGAAGAAATATACATAGGCAAAATTAAAATATGCTAAGATATGTAATAAGCATGCATACAATCTAATGGAATCCCTAAGACAAGAATTCAAGTACATGAGTCCATGGTTAGTTGCTTTGCAATAGGAAAGCTCATCATAATTAATACTAATACAAAGGACATTGAATCATAGATAACACTTTTCATAGCTTTACTTTTTTATATATACTATTTTATATTTAGCAAATGAATTAATTGATTCAGCATCAATAGTCAAGTAAAGCAACAAAGTGTGTTATGACACATATATATTATATATAGTTATAAAATATAAACACATACATATCTCAGTTATTTCATCCCAAAGGCATTTATAAGCCTTCCTAGTATCACAAAAATAATACCCAATTTTGGAGTCCCCAGGTAGCGATTGTATAGATGGGTTGTCTATCTAATTCTGTGGTTCAGAATTAGAGGCAGCTTTAGATCTTAGGCACCCCATTCTACACAAGCCAATACTAAAGATAAAAATAAACATAAGAATTTAGTACAGTGGTCCCCAAAATTTTTGGCACCAGAGACCAGGTTTGTGGAAGATTATTTTTCCTGGATGGGGGTAGAGCGGAGGTTGAGGAGCAACCTAGATCCCTGGCATGAGCAGTTCACAATAGGGTTCGGGCTCCTATGAGACTCTAACGCTGCTGATGATTTGACAGGAGTCGGAGCTCAGGTAGTAATGTTGGCTTGCCTGCCGCTCACCTCCTGCTGTGGGATCTGGTTCCTAACAGTTAAGGGACTCAAATCAGTCCCTGGCCTGGGTGTCAGGGATCACAGCTTTAAAACCCTAAATAACAAAAACAATTTTAAATAACTGTGGAAACTTTGTAGCATAATCAACATGAGAAAACATAATTTGATACAAATGTTACAGTTTCATTTGTACATAGGTCCAGAAGAACTATCAGTACTAAAATCACCTGGTAATTATGATATGTTATGTATTTGTTTGTCTATTTATGTATGCTTAGTATTTTCGAATACATCATGTATTCTTTGATACAGACTTTACAACTAATAATAACTCTTTTGGTAACTTTATATGACTGAGTCAAAAATAAACAAAATAACCCTTCTGACAATCAAAATTGATTGTATATTACATAACCATTTTTTACTGCATAGTAAACTAATTCTTTTTATGGTTAACAAGGGAAAAATCTATGTAACCTTTTGATAGAAGAATTAGGCTTTAAAAAGTACATTTTTCTGCATGAGAGAAAATCAGAGGCTACTTCAAGAAAAATTGCAGGATTGAAAAAATGCTATCTGTGAATCTACAACCCTCCATCCTGGAAAGAACTTGACAGAATCCTTCTTTTTCACATCCATTGATTCCCACTTTTTTTTTTTTTCTGTAGCCAGGGCATCTCAGAGATATGGGAGAAATCAATATTGACATCAATCATTGAACAAATGCTTACTGAACATTACTTAAAGCAACTAGGGAGGGAGAAGCTCTAAAGAAATGGATACAAAATATAAATGGCAACCTGCTTGCTCCCAAGGTGCTTTAACCACATAATGTGGTTGAAAGAAGAGCGGCATGTAATTGACAGAAGGGGTAACACAGAGGTTGCCAAATCATATGCTGTAATCCAGGCAGGTTACATAAAAGCATGAAGCAGCTGGATGTCTGACAACAAGGAATAGTAGAAAATGTAATAAATTGAGATTGTGTGGTCATCCTAAATTATTAAATTTTATTTTCTAATCTTGGGTTCGCTGAGCAAACACATCTAGGGGCTTCTTTCAAGAAGTGGCAAAGTTTCCCAAATTACAAAGGAAGCTCCAGTCACTGATAAGTAGACATAGCAACACATATCCCATGGACAAGCAGAGTGGGCCTTCCAGGGTTCTGTTTGCATGAAAGATTTAAGAGACTCTGATGAAGAGCTCATATAAATAAAATGATGGTCACACTAATAAAAAAAGTTAATAAAACTGTCCAAGTTGTAGCCAAAAAGAAACAAATCTGATGTGCTGCTATACATCCTTTGGGCTTTCTCATCTCTGGTTTTAACACTGCTAACACACCCCATCCCATGCTCAAATGGAGCTTAATTTTTATATTACTTTTGAAATCCTGGTTGCAAAGACCTGGGGAATAAACTGATAGTGATTAAAACCATTGTAAACAGATTTTCGAAAGAAAAAAAAAACCTATATTTACTTAGATAGGTGAGAAACCTTTCCAGTATGTGGCTTTCTTTCTAGACTTTCCTCAGACCACAGAGAGGATTTAGGGGAACATTACTCCAGTGGGTTTTTGAATTAGTGAGCGTTAAGACATATTTTATCATCTCCATTCCACTGAGAGTAGAATGCATGAATAAAACATGCAATTCTAACCTATAATATATTGTGAAGCATTTTAGTCATGCTAAAATGGCGAATTTCATCAAGGATGTGCAATTTCTATTGCTAATAGAATCAGTGCTATAGACTACATACCATTTTATATGTATATTTATACATATCCATATAGAGATAGATAGATAATAGATAAATAGATTTGAGTAGAGTATTTTCTGCTCTTTGACTTTAGTTTTGGAGTCACCTCTTGGAGCGAAGATAGTACAATTTATTTCCAAAATGCTGTATAAATAAAAGATCATTTTTGAGAAACTTAATGACAAACCTACCATCAAATACAGTACGATCATGATTTCAAACAGATCATAGTGTATTATTCATTTCTTAACAAATATATAACTCTTTCTAAACTGTAGGAGTTTCCTGTTGCTGCCATAACAAATGAACACAAATTTGATGTCTTAATACAAATTTATTCTCACAGTTCTGGAAGTCAGAAGCAAGGTGCCATAGGGCTGGGTTCCTTCTGGAGGCTAAAAGGGAGAAGCTGCTCCCTTGCCTTTTCTGCTTCTAGAGGCTGCTGTCATTCCTTGTTTCAGGGCCCTTCCTCTACCTTCAAGGTGCATCACTCCACCATCTGGTTACATCTTTATGTCTTGTCCCTGTGATTCTGACCCTCTCACCTTTCTCTTATGAGGACCCTTGAGATTACATTGAGCCTACCCAAATAATCCATGATAATTTCTCCATTTCAAGATCCTTTACTAGATTACATCTGCAAAGTGCCTGTTACCATATAAGTAAACATACTCACAGGTTCTGGATAATAGAACATGGACATCTTTGTAGGGTCATAACTCAGCCGCCACACTAATACTGTGAATACCAACCTTCTTCATTTTTTTATTTTAGGGATTTGCAAAATGGCAAGTTGGCAATTGTATTTGTTGAGTGAATGAAGTTTTCCACATCCCTTTGGGTACAGTGATTAGTATCGATACATGTGATAGGATCCAAACAGAAGAAAGTGTGATCAGTAAGAATCTTCCTTTAGGACACTGCTACATAAAAAAGAGTTGGATGGAGCTCATATCACAACATCCCAACCAAGCTGGTACTTGCTCCCCTCCAGTGAGAATGTAGGACACACTTTACGTAGCTAGCCTCAGGACTATGATAAATATTAATAAATGTATTGAAACAATGTTTCCAAAGAGAAAGCCACATGACCAAATAATCTTTACTTCTCTTTACCCAGTTTATCACATTTATTATAAAATCTCATAGTTATAGGAATATTAGAAGACAAAGTACAGTCTACACATCCAAAATAAATTTCTTCCTATATTATTTCCTCCGTTATTCTTTTTTTTTTTTTTTTTTTTTTTGAGACAGAGCCTCGCTCTGTCACCAGGCGCCAGGCTGGAGTGCAGTGGGGTGATCTTGGCTCACTGCAACCTCCACCTCCCAGGTTCAAGCAATTCTCCTGCCTCAGCCTCCCAAGTAGCTGGGACTACAGGCACGTGCCACCACGTCCAGCTAATTTGTGTACTTTTAGTAGAGACGGGGTTTCACCATGTTGGCCAGGATGGTCTCAATCTCTTGACCTCGTGATCTGCCCGCCTCGGCCTCTCAAAGTGCTGGGATTACAGGTGTGAGGCACCGCGCTCGGTCCTCCTCCGTTATTCTTAATACAAACATAACGATACTTATTTAAAACGGCAAGTGGTAAAGTATAAAAGTAAAACTACTAAGCCTACTTACTTTCCTTTCAGCCCCTTCCCTGTAAAATAACTTTTAATTATTTCATCAGTATTTTATAAAACATTTTCTATGCATATATGCAGATATTTTGTTTTTTATAACAAAAATAGGCTAATACAATGCATTCTATTTTAGACTTTGCATTTTGTAACAGTCAAATGATCTTGAATTTATTACCTCACAGTTACATTTAGGACTTCATTCCATTTACATAGAAATTTATTAGAATTGCATTACATGAATAAAAAGTGATATACTTTATTTTGTGATTTTGCTTATCTTTACCAATACTTTATTTTGTGATTTTATCTGTACCACATTTTTACCAAGATTGTGTAGCGTTATATTAAAATAATGCATTATACAATATATTTTAATTTGTACTTCATTAATTAAACTTTCTCTGTGTGTGTTTGCTTTCAGAATAAAATCAGTATAGGTATTAAACACAAATTTTAATACTTGATGAGCATGAGATTCTGTGAGAAACAATTTTCTAGAAGCAACCGAGGCTTCACAGACAGGTGGAGATGAAAATTGGCAGTGAATATGAGGATCACACTGTTGCTGGACTTTTCTGCCTGTTACAGAGGGATTGGGAAGACAGGGGTCAGTCCAGCACAGAAGGTAGGGATGCAACAAGCACTTCAGATGGCACTGTGTTTTTTGGTCTCCCCTCTGGAAGGGAAGGGAAAGAGTTTGGGAGTTCACAAAGCTGTTTAAGGGCTTTGTAAAGGCCAAGAATACTACAAGATTGTGGTCTTCTCTCCTCCAAAAATGAGAAGAAGTTGTCCAAGAATCCTGCAAGCTGAGCCTTGGGTGGGTCAACTGTATCAGGCTTGTGTGTGAGAAGAGACATTGAATTACTTCTCAAGGTTGAGTAAGGCTTTGGTTGGAAATGCCTCTCTGCCTCCCAAACCTGAATGCAAATCTGACACACTTATCAGCACACCTTCTCTGGTTCCATTAATTTATCCCTCCCCTTCTACCCTGAACGCAGGATTCAGGATGAGGCTGAAGTCAACCTGTTCCCAAGGGACCAGCAGTGCCACACACTTTCGGATTATTTTGGGCAATGTCACGGAGGCCACGTATTTAAACAGTTACAGCTCTTTTGCATGCAGACACCTAAGTACCTAGTCCTATGGGAGAAAGGGTGCTGGCATTGTGGATGGCCCAATGTACCAATAAATGTACGATAGACATAAGGTGGCAGGTGAGAGAGCAGAAAGAATCCCTTGAACCCTGAGCACTCCCAAGACAGTAGGAAATATATAGGGAAAGATAGTAATCTTGGGTTCCTGGGCAAGGAGAGAGAGAGAGAGAGAGAGAGAAAAGATGCATCCCCCAGCAATTCCTATCACATCAAATGATCTAGACTGCAACATGCCCACTGTATTCCCAGAATCTCACATTTCCAGATGGGAGACAGCAGCAGTTAGCTGTGATTTTGATCTGTGAAATGCTAAATGGGCTAAAGGTGAGTTAACACTCAGGGATTTGAGTAAATGGGTGTTTATGAAAACAAATGAGGATTTAAAAATTTTCTGTCAAAAATACTTTATGTTGTTTTGTTTCTTCTTATGTGAAAATATGGTCAAAATTGATATAATTTGTCATATGTGTTGTACTGAACCGAGCATAGAAAGTTAACACCAAGACAAAAGTAGGCCAAATTGCAGGGTCTTTATTGCCGGCGACCACAGAGGACTCACGTCTCTCCAACCTGTGGCCCCGGAGGGAGGGTGTCCATACCTTTTATACCTTTCTTCCTGGTAAGGGC
>CAUYLG010079022.1:0-64026 GCA_963573385.1 Cacajao melanocephalus | reverse complement strand
AGTCCTTGCCTATGCCTATGTCCTGAATGGTATTGCCTAGGTTTTCTTCTAGGGTTTTTACGGTGTTAGGTCTGTACTTATTGTCTACTTTTTTTGTAACAATAAAACATCTTCAAATAACAAAACATTTTTAAGAAAGAGAATAATTCATTAGACCAGCTAGAATTTAATTCACACATTCAAAATGGGGCTTATTATTCAAAACACAATATAACTGACTATATTAAAAATGTTAATAAACCATATAATCATCTTCTTAGAAGCAGAAAATCTCATCTTACAAAATTCAGAATCCATTACTGATTTAAAATAAACACTTAGGAAGCTAGGAAATGTCCTCAATTTGATAAACAGCATATATGAAAAACATACAGATAAAATACTTAATGTTGAAATAGTGAATCATTACATGCTAGAAATCAGAAATAAGACAAGGATGTCTGCTTTCACTATTGTTCAGCATTTTAGTGGAAGTTCTAGACAGGGAAATAAGGCAAGAAAGAGAAATAAAAGACTTCTCAATTGAAAAGGAACAAATCAAGTCTTTTTATTCCCAAATGATATGATCAGGTATGTATAAAATCAGATGCATTCTACAAAATAACTACTTCAACTAATAAGTGAGTTTAACAAGTATTAGGTTATAAAATCAATGCAAAACATAAACTATGTTTCTACAGATTAGTAGGGAACATTGAAATACGTGAAATATAATATTTATATTAAATACGAAAATTTAGTGATAAATTTGATAAAAGATATGTAGGTCCTTTACACTAAAAATTGTAAAACACCTCAACAAAAATAAAAGACTTAAATGGAGAATGTATTACATCCTCTCATAGTCATAGGCCAGGATACTCAATATTGAGTAAGATATCAATTCTTCTCAAATTATCTATAGTGTTCTGCAATCCCAGTAAAAATCCTACAAGTCTTTTTTATTGAAATTGATAAACTATGTCTATAATTAATATGGAAATGTAAATTGCATATAATAGCTAACCAGCTTTGAATTAAAAAATAGAGATGGAGAACTAATTCTATCTGATTAAAGACTTATTATAAAGCCACAGAAATTAAGACAAGGTAGTATTCACATAAAGATAGACCAATGGAATGGCAATAAAGAGCTCAGAAAGAAATCCTCAAATAAATGAACTGATTTTCAACAAAAATGCCAGACAATTTACTTGTGAAACGTTAGTCTTCCCAACAAATGGTACTGAAACAATTCCATATTCATATTTTTTAAAAATGTATTTGATTCGTACCTTGTACCATAAAGATTAACTCAAAATGGATCATAGAGCTAAGTACAAAATGTGAAACTCCCAAATTTCTAGAGGAAAACTCAAGAGCAAATCTTTGTGAACTTATTTTATGAAAATATTCAGATATAATAATAAAATTATACTCTGTCAAAAAAGATTGATTACTTCAGCAAAACCAAGCACGTAACCATAGCAAGCGTTGCTAAGGATGTAGCATATTTGGCGCTCTTAAACAGTTATGGTGGAAATATTAAATTGGGAAACTTTTAAAAATTATTTGACGTTTCTTAAGAAATTAAGAGATAGACATACTATATGATCCACTCATTCAAATCTTAACTAATATAACACATGTCTATAGAAAGAGTTTTATGTTAATGTTTTAGAAGCTTTATTTGTAAGAGCCACAAACTGGAAACATTTCAGATAACCATTAATAAATGAATGAAAAAACATTGTAATAAAGCTATAACCATAGAATACCTACATCAAAAGAGTTAACTACTGGTAACTGCCACAACATGAATAGCAAAGTAAAAATGCTGAGCCAAAGAAAATAGGCAAAAAATAGTATACACTGTCTGCTTCAGTTTATATGATACCCTATATATTTCATACAAATCTATAGTAACATAAAACAGAAGAGTGATTGACAGGTGGCAGTAAGAATGCTCAGAGACTTGAAGGGAAAGATTATAAGAGAACAACAGAAAGTTTTTTCAGTGATGAATAATTTCATTATCTTGATTGTGACAATAATTTCACAGGTACATACACATGTTATAACTTATCAAATTGTACCTTTGAAGTAACTGCAGTTAATTGTTCATGTATCTCAACACAGCTGTTTGGTTTCTTTTTAAAGATAGGTAATTTAGATGACAATCAGAATTTAACTAGCTATACTTTCTCCCAGAGCAAGGGATAAAACTGACAATACATATTTTTAAAATTAATATCAATGCCTTCATTTAGATATAAACTCAGTTGCACAAGTACTTGGTCTTCAACGCTTTGTTTAAAACAAATTTCGAAAAGATAGTTAATCGGTTTCTACCAGGTGCCCTTTAGAAAGTCAAAATTATCAACTGTATTTATTTATGTTATCTTTTAGACAGGGAGTCTGTCACCTGGAGTGTAGTGGTGTGCCCACGGCTCACTGCAGCCTTGACCTCCAGAGGATCAAGCAATCCTCTTGCGTGAGCCTCTCAATTAGCTCGGACCACATGTGTGCACCAATACACCTGGCTAATTTTTAAATTTTTTTGTAGAGGCAGGTTTTTGCCATTTTACCCAAGCTGGTTTTCAAATTCTCTCCTCAAGCTATCCACCCACCAGCCTTCTGAAAGGCTGAGATTATAGGCTTGAGCCAACTGTACCAGGCCATCCTGTATTTATTTAGTAAATCACATTAATAATTCCCAAATGTTAAAAATGAATTAAATAATTCCCAAATGTTAAAAAGGTAAGATTTGTTTGCTTGTTAATATAGGGAGAGTCAGGAAAGAAAATAAATTGACAATAATGAACACTATAGAGGAACAAAATTACATGATCTCAACAAGATTTATTTCCTCCATATTCTCCTCTGAATCTTCTGAATGTGCATTAAATATCAACACAAACCAAGTAATTCATGACAAAAATTGACATATAAAGACAAAATCTGATGCCCAGAATACCCTAAGTATTCTAAGTAAAATTTCATTAATTATTTTATACTGCATTCTCTATCGGTAAAATAAAGATAATTGTATCTGTTTCACAGGTGATTTTTGCAGTGAAGTCATTAATATGTGCAAAATAGTGAAAATGGCATATGACATGTAGTAATCCTCACTAATTTCAGATAGTTGGCATCTACGGAATATATTCACTTTTTAGGTTTTAAGAACAGGGTATTTTAGATACAGCATTTCTCTCTGCCTTTGTGTCTATCTCTTCCTCTCTCTCTTCCTCTTTCTCTCTCCATCTTCTGTTTCTCTATCTGTTTTTCTCTTGCTAACACACACACCACACACTGCAATGACAGAGATTTTATTATCATTTTACACAGAAAAAAAATGGACTATCAGAAATAAAACTCTGTTAAGACTACTTTATTAACAGAACTGAGTCGGGATATTGTTAAACCTGGAGACTCCAAGTCTTTTATTTTTCAACTACAGTTTTGAAAAAAAAAATTATTATACTTTTACAGGAAAAGAAAGGATAAACTCAGACACCCCAACAGTCTCACTGCTTATTTGCCATTTGTATATTGTCTTGGTAAAATGTCTACTCAAATTTTTCACAATTTTTAGTTGGCTTATTTTTTGCTGTGGAGTTTTAAGGGTTCTTATGATCTGTATACAAGTCCTTGTGAGATATTAGATTTTTAACATAGTTTCTTCTGTTGTAACTTGTTTTTTCATTTTCTTAACAGTGTTTTTTACAGAGCAAAAGCCTTTTTCTTTTTCTTTTTTTCTTTTTTTTTTTTTTTTTGAGACAGTCTTACTCTTTCCCCAAGGCTGGAGTTCAGTGGCGTGATCTTGGCTCACTGTAACCTCCGCCTCCTGGGTTCAAGCGATTGTCCTGTCTCAGCCTCCCATGTAGCTAGGATTACAGGCATGTGCCACCAAGCCCAGCTAATTTTTTGTATTTTCAGTAGAGACGGGGTTTCACCATGTTGGCCAGGCTGGTCTTGAACTCCTGACCTCAAGCAATCCACCTGCCTCAGCCTCCCAAGTTGCTGGAATTACAGGTGTGAGCCATCGCACCCAGCCAAGATTTTTTGTCTATATACATGTGCTTCTCAAAATTGAAAAAAAATATTGAACTGAACGGCAAGAGAAATTTATAATCAATTACACAGTTACTTAAGCAGCAAGAAAACCCTGAAGTTTAAAAAAATGGCAATGCCATAGAAAAATTATGGTATTAAGTGTAAATATCTTAAGATACAAAATTTAACTTTTGTGTTTAAGTGAAACTATTTTGCTCACAACAGTAAACATAATATAAAATTACTGATGATGGCTATTTGAGTGGCTTTACATTTACTTTTAAAATGTGTTTACTTTTAAATTTTTGTATTATGGAAAATTACCAGTTTTTCCAACCCAATCTGCTACAAAATTTCTTATGAGAATTCCACAGATTTAACTGCTATAGAGGAATTCAAATTCACTGAAGACAGCAATTCAGTAAGAAGTATTTTTGAAATACAAGTACATAGAAGAATGCCCTGCACTTGAATGAAACTTGATAAATGTTTATAGAATTGAATTCGCTTTAGATTATATGTGTTCTCATTGAGTATTGTTTTCAATGCAACAATATTTACTTGACTATACTTTGTATTTCAAAATGACCAGCTTGCTCACAGACTACTACAGTCTAGAATGCAAAGAGCATGCTATATATAGATACTTCATGTCTCCAGCAAACTGCATATATTTTATTTATTTTAGGTTCTCAATAAATTAGAGTCCATTTTAAAGCACCATTTTTAAAATGAGTTAAAGTGATTTTGAAATTTCCATTGCATTCAAAAAAGTACTCCAAAATCCTATTTTAGTTACATGTTTTAAAATTCATTTTTAATCATTTTAACATGTGAATGAAATATTTTGTCTGACTGGACATTGTTCATCTGCTACAATGCAAAAAGACTATTTTAACCTGCAAAACATAATATAAACCTTTGGTATCGCCTATTCTTACAACTGTGTGACTGTATAGTCTAATGACTGCTTCCTTTTACAAAAAACTCTTCCTCACTGTCCTAAGTCAGCAGCAAATTAGAAGAAAATATATAAAGGTTAGAGGGAATAATTGGTAAGCATGCAGCGTTGCTATTGCCCTCTGTAACAACAGGGAAGCTACTTAACTCAAATTTGTCTTAGTGCTATTAAACTATGGTGCATTCATTATTCTTCACAACAACAAATCCCCTTGTAATCAGGTTAGAGTTGAGAGAATGTGGTTGAATTCTAAACATGAAGCTTTTTTAATGTGGTTGACTTGGCAAGGTTTACTATGAATTCCATCACTAGATGTTGTCATGCATGTTAATTTTTCTTTTTTATGTATCAGTTCACTCTTTTCTAATTAATTCACATTTACAGCATCTGACTGATCACAGGAGACAAATTTGTAATTAAATCAGACTGCTCATAGAGGCAAGTATTTTTAATTTAAAAAAAAAAGGGAGAAGAAATACTATTGATGATTTTCCCAGGAACTATAATGGACCCCTTACTATCATTTTACCACTACATGAAATTCCCTCTTCAAAGTCACTAATGACCTCAGTGTTGCTGAATCCAATGTTAGTTCACCAGCCAAAATTCTTTTGACTCTTTAGCAGTGTTTTATCCCATATCTCCATCTTTGAAAATTATTTTGCCTTGATTTCAGCGTATACTTTCTTTGTACAGTTTCTTCTCACCTTGGTGCGTGTACTTTCCCAAAATATTTTTGTATCCTTTCATTTATTTACCCATTTCTTGAGTATCATTTTTCTAATAATTCTGCTATTACCATCTTTCCCTTTAACTCTAGTAGTTAGTTTTGCCCTCTCCCATGGCTTCATAACCATTTATACACAAATGATTCTGGAATCTATATTTACATGCAGAACTGCAAAAGGCATGCATACCAACCAAGGAGAAGGCAAGTCCAACCATTCGGAGTGAAAACTCACCATAAACGATAGGCAAGGACAGGCTATTGAGCACTGACAAGCAGCCTTGTCTGCAAAGCAGACCTTTTTTTTCTGAGCTCCAACCCTGATCTTAAACATCTCAAGAATAGAACCTTAAAACTAAGTGTGTCAGTGATCTATTGCAGTGTTAAAAACCACTCCAATCATCTGTGGTTTGAAGCCAACATTTATGAGTCTGTGGCAATTATGCAGATTTACACCAGGCTTACCTTATCACAGTGGACTTCCTCCTTTGTCAGCATGCGAGCTTGGATGGGGTCTGGCTAGTCTAGGATGGCCTCACAGGAAGTAAGTCAAGTTGATCTACTTTTCTCTCAGATCTCTCTAGCAGGCTAGCTCTGGCTTATTGTGAGGGTAGCAGTGCGGATCCAAGAAAGGAAGATTGTACAAATACATTTTCAAGCTTCCACTTTTGCCACTATTCCAAAATGAATCACATCACCAAACCCAAAGGTCATTAATTGAGGACATTAATGTAATCTATTGACCCAATTCAACATGTCGATATTACTACTTACTATTTCTTTACCTTTTCTTCCAGAATATGGGCCTCCTATATTATTTTCCAACTGGATCACTGTCACCTATATAGCCATTATTCTTGACTTTTCTGTTTGTCTCAACTGCCTACATTTAGTAAGTCACAAAATTCTGTTGATTCTACCTAACAAACATCCATTGCTTTCTCAAGTTTCTTCCTCATATACTGCTGCTATGGTGAGCTCTCATCTTTCACCTCAATTCTCTAATTGACCATGTCATCCCCAGATTTGACCCCCCAAAATCTATCTTTTACATAGAAACCACTTTGGTTCAGATCTTTCTGAGCTATAAATACTACCAGGAAACAGCATACAAGCAGGTTTTTTTATTGCTCATAGCATAAACTTCACATATGACTCATATGAACTTTCATGATTGGTAATATTCCAACCTTCATTTCTAGTTACTCATTTTCTCAAATTTTATTACCCAGCTATAATGAATTACATTTAGTTGTTTTGCATACACCACACACTTACTTGCACATGTTACTTTTTGGCTAGAGCACACCCTTACATGACTAATAAGGAAAAGAGAGAATTAGTTGTGTTCTAAATACACATCCAATAAGTTAATCTAGGATTTGAAATTTCCTGAATGTAAGCAAGAAATAAAGTAATTTTACCCACAGCTAATTACTATAGGTAAATGGTGTTCCACTATCAATTGTTGAGTAACAACCAATCCAAACTTAGCAGCATAAAACAATTACACTTTAGTATGCTAACAGAATCCATGGGTCAGATACTTAGACAGAATACAACAGATGTATTTCTGCTCTGGAACCTCAGATGAAAGCTTCAAATGCAGACAAAGCTCCTAAATCCTAGCTACCCTACCTTACTTGCCCTATATGAGCTGCAGCATGCATAAATGTAGAACTGCAGCTTTCCCTACCCTGTCCCTGCACCAAACTCCCTCTGTAGCCCTGCATGGCTGCCTTTTCTCCTTTGTAGCTATAAATAGCCAAAAGTTCTGCCTTTCATCTTTCCCAATATAATTGTGTTGTGTTCCACCATCAAAATGATGGCAGCAGTGGCCCATCTAGAGTGGCCACTGCCATGATATCCCTTCTGAGTTAGCAGAGCGGGAACCTCTTACTCCCCAGGTATGTGGCCACCCAGCCATAGCTACAGACAAGGGAATCCCTGTGCTCTTGGGGACTAGGAGCAGGCAGGAGCTCTACTCTTCTGGATGCAGCTGTAGCCACCCAGCTGCAGCTGTAGATGCAGGCATCTATGCACTCTTGGAGGCCCAGGAAGGCCCCCCTCCCTATGCAGGCTCAGAGGCGCCTGCTTCCACTGCCTGGATTCTCCCCACTCTTGGCACCTGCCCAATCCTGGAGCAGAGGTGAGGCCAAGTCTAGGCGCTGTTGTAACCTGGCTGGGTGTGTGCACACTCGGGGCAGCACTAACATGCTAGCCCTCTGCTTTCTCAGCCCCCTCCAAACTTTGGTCACCAATGAGCATGAAAGGGAGGCTGAGGGCAGCTCAGCCCTGGCCTGCAGGTGCCCTCGGCACAAACAGCCTAGGAGCCATGAACAGTAACAAGACACAGACACCTGGGCAGAAAGAAGTAGGTCCCTAGTGAAGCCCCACCTTCAGGCCCAGGGTAGGCCTGAAGCCTGGGGTCGGGCTTCCAGCCCCACAGACTGGAGTGGAAACTCATGGTGCTTCTTCCGGGCCTATCCATAGGCACCCATAGACCAATCAGCATGCACTTTCTCCCCTCCAAAGACTGTAAAAACTCTGGACTCAGCCAGACTTGAAGAGACAATGGGACGACCTGTCTGTGTGGAGGAGTCTCCACTCTGCTGAGAAATGAGAAGACGATGGAATGACCAGCTGCAGAGAGGACCTACCCACCCCAGGGTCTTCTCTCTGCAGAGAGCTTAACACCCATCAGGACACCCTGGCTGCAGAAAGGAGCTTCCCTCTGTGGGTCTCCTCTGAGCTGGTCTATTGCTCAATAAAGCTCCTCTTCACCTTACTCACCCTCCAATTGTTCGCACACCGCATTCTTTGTGGACACAGGAAAAGAACTCGGGATCCACCAAATGCCAGGACTGAAAAAGCCATAACACAAATATGGCTGAAACACGTCCCTTGCTCACCATGTTGTGGGTGACAAGAAGGAGAGGAGAGCTATGGCCCTTCAGAAAGCCCAGATCTAGGGGCTCCTGAAACCAGGCTGTGACATCCTCTTTGGGGCTCTGTGGTTCCTGGTATCTCCAAGCTTCCAGGTGCCACCTCATTCCCCCATGCAAGCCGTGGAAGCTGCTTGTGGTATCCCTGGCCCAGTCAAAGACTCACAGGGAGCCAGCCAGTGTCCATACTGGCACTTGGAGCTGCCTGTCCCACCACAACCAGCATGCCTATCTGTGCACAGTGGCTGGACCCCAGGCTCACTCGCTAACACACCCTTCACCACTCTGCTCTCCCTTGGAGGCATGGGATCCAGGCTGGTAGCGCAAGCTGACCGCATTCCGTCAGGCTGAGTGAGCCCAAGAAAAACTCAAGCAATGGCACCACTGGCCACAGAGGTTTTCTAACTGGAAAAGCAACACCTCAAATATCCTATAACAAAACGAATCTTTAAATTATATAAAATAGCAAGTCTTTCCTCATTTTCAACACAGTAAATATTAAACCTACACATACACAAATATATACTATACTTATGTCAGCTTTCTCATATATGTTTGTATATATATATATGCATATAAGTATATAAGTAAAGATTTTAAAATATTACTATGTTTCAATCAGTAGAATGCACTTGACAGAGCAGGAGCACCATCATGTACAACAAACACGGCCACTTAAGGTTCCAGTTCCCTTTCTAACCTCATGCATTTCAAGGAAATCACTTCTTTTCTAACAACAAGCAGCCAGAAAGAACAGACAATAAAATACAGATAAGACATCACAGGTACAGAGGGAGGGGAGAAAGTCTCTTGGGTAACCACTAAACTTCACATTCATACAATGGGCCGGAGTAAAACAGTGGACCCTAGTAAGTGCATTCCTTTCTCTTTAGGTACACTAAGATAGGGAAGCTAAAAACAGACTTGGGGTATATGCCTGCAGCTGCAGGAAAATATATGGGAAAAGACACAAAATTCTCCCTCCCAGATAAACAAGACAAAGAAACGTAGAAACATTCCAATCCTGTGATAAGGTCTCCTGCCCTGAACCCTTAAAAGCTCTTAGTCTGTAAGAGAGAGTGCCTCTGACCTAACTCGGCCAGAAGCCCCCTCTCAGGTTTATTACCAAAATAAACCTGCCTTTGACTGTTGAACCACTTTTCATGTTTCTTTGCTCTTTCTTTAATTCTTATAGGGCAGAGAAGAGATGTAGAGAAATTCAAGATAGTTCCTCAAAACCTATTTATTAAAGTTTGAGTGAATTTGTATAGTAATGCTTCAATTCAGCCATAAATAATAGAACTGCAGTGACAGTAGAATAATGAAAGTGAAACCATTCTTAGTTATAAAATTTTACTTGAAAGTAGGAAATATAGACATAACAATTTACTACATATTGAGAGATTAACTTTAAATATTTATGTCTATTTTTTGCCAGAATTTTTTTTATAAAGAATACTTTTAGTTTCTAGGAATCTTCTCAATTCCCGTAAGTTGTAACTTTGCTGAATCTATGCCTTATCACTTACAGACTTAAATAAAAGTGATTACCTATAGGACCTCTGAAGTACCATTGAGATATGAACTATTTTATTATATTTGATCAAAACCAGATATATCATCTAATAATAACTAACCCATATGCTCTTCCACTGTTGGTATATGAAAATCTAGGCCACACACGTAAGCTTATTCTAGGCTAGCAATTTTCAAATTACACTTCCTAAGACTCTAGTGGTTCCTTTAGGAGGCCTACAGGCCTACTCAGGGAATGAATGTGTAGCACTTGAGGATCCTATGTCAGTTATTTGTTGCTACAGTAACACTGCATAAAAACCAGCCACAAAACTCAGTGTCATAAAATATTTAATGCCCATGTGTCTGGAGTCATTTCAGTTAGGTAGATCTATTTATTAGGGCTATGCCTGCTCATGTGTGTGCAGATTCCTCACTGTCGACTATCTGAGCTGGCCTTGTTCTATTTTTTGTATATTCCTTATCCTCCTCTAGTACTTAGAAAGCTATTGGTAGTATATCCTGCTAACCGTGATGACATAAGTGTAGGTAGAATACCAAGCTTCAATGCATTAGCCTATTTCAATCATCTGCTATCATCCAGTTGTTCAATACAAATCATATGACTGACTCACATACAAAAGGTTGGTGCAGGTCATACCATCTAAGGTAAGAGGATACTGCAAAGTTCTATAAGAAAAAGCACAGATATAAGAAGAAAAACTGAAGATCATCAGTTCAACATCTCTATAGTGCCTTAATACAAAGTACTTTTATCTATTTCATATATTACACTACACAGCAAAATGGCAACTGAAAAAGACATTCTCCAATTTTTTTTTAAATATATGAAAATATTGCAGGCAAAATTGTGCCAAATTCCTTGAACTCTCCCTACTTAACCTGAATCTTCTTGTACTGATTTCACTTTCCAGATAATAATTTTGACAGCAAACTACATCTACCACATATAGAGCTGGCACTCTGCCTGACTCCTATCCTATAATTTTATAACTCTGCACTTGCAAAAAAGTCTTTGTTCTATTTTTTTTCCTTACTCATCTTTCTTCTTCAGTCTTTCAATGCCTGTGCTATGATAAACTTCTCAAACCTAAATCCAAAAGAAAAACACCATATTTTTGTCTTTCTAAATCAATGCTGGGCTAGCCTCAATTCTCTCACAGTGGAATGAGCAGAAGCGATTAGGATGTTATGTTTCTTGAATTCTTTTCTTGTGTGTGACCTGGTCCCCAATTGTGCTATTTACTGCTTAGCCTTTAAACCATTTGGGTCTGTCAGTTGCTTCCATATGCTATAGGGTTTCAGTGGTACAACACATATTGCAACAAGGAGCCATGAAATGCTATTCTCCTTAGGAAACCAAATTTGTATGGCCCACCACAGTGCAAATTAGCATTTCTGCTTCTTTATAATTTCTTTGACTCATCATTGATTCACATACATTCACTAATAATTAAACTAGAGTAAGTAGTTCCTTGATGAGAATTTCAGTCCCCAACAAGAATGACATAGAAAACAACTACAATTATATTGATTACTTACCATGTGCTATTTTTCAATATCATTTCTCTATTCTTATACCTTAAAATGATTATCATTTTTCCTTTTGACAGATGATAAAATGGTGATTTTGGGGGATGAAATAACTGGACCAATTTCATAGAAGTAGTAAATTTTGGAGATGAGAAACAAACATAATTTTGTTTTATTTCTTCCTTAGGTTTATGATTCAGATTTATGATGGAGTTTTCAAAAAAAAAAAAATTATCAGTTTCTCCCGTGTTCCCAAGGGCAAATACACAAATATAGCCAAGTATATACATTTGATCCAAAAAACTGTATTCATTAGCTTCTGGTGGTGTCTGAAGTGTAGTCAGAGATGCTGGAGAGCAAGATCTGATAGAAGCATGGTCCTGCCACCCACAGCTTACAGACAATCTCAAATACCTGTTTGAATATACTTGCTCCAAGCCTGCACCACCTACAAATATTCTCCTCATTCACAAGCAAAGAAAATGTTCATGAAAACTATAAAAATGTTACTGTTGCTGAGATGTCCAAAAGAAAGCTATTTTAAAAAGATAAAAACACAATGTCTGAAACACCATATTCATGATGAAGGATACCTACAATTATTTTCTAATTTTCAGTGTTTTAGACTCTGCCTATTTCTCTAGCTTAAGAGTATTGTTTTTTCTTATTTAAACTTTACAAAATTAAAAAAAATAGAAAGCCAGACAAACATACATAAAAACAAAGACTTCTATGGGAAAAATCAATTTAAATCTTTGTGAGAGGCATGGAGGAGGGGAGTCACAGAAAAAGGAGGGAAAAATACCATGCTGCTTTTCATTGACTTGAAGCAGCTGCCGCTTAAGCAATTACAGTGTAGGCATTCCTCAAGCTGCAGATGAAAATTTCCATATGTAAATTGGGTGATTGCAAATTCTTTCAGTTACTGCTACTGTTATTTGTAACCTCCAACTCACATAGTCTAATTGTTTACAATATGATGTTAGGGAAATGATTGCATTTATTGGTGATAAAGTTTAGAAATAAAGAGGTCAAGGACTGACCGAGTTAAGAAACAAGGAAAGCTCCAGAGTACCACCTCTTTAAATTGTACTTTATCCTCACTTACATTCATTATTTATTCTATTTATCCATTCAGTAAACTGCAATTATTTGGGAAGAAACTTAATAGGCACTCATAGTTTTTTAAACATTAAGTTAATGAAAGGTAAATGCTTCAAAGAGGCAACTCTAGGGAGTCATCTCCTAGACTTCAACACAGCCACAATGAAATTTAAAACAGAAGAATAAAAATCTTTGTTTTAAGCAAACCCAATATATAAAAAATCCAAATTTTAATAAGAATATATGATGATTATTTGTACTAGAAATGAATTCTTCATTATACAAATTGTTTCCCATAAAAATCACTGTAATGGTGAGCTGCTTGACTATCTTAAATAAGAGTTTATATAAAATGAAAAAAAATTATTTTTTTCTCTGTGGTATAATTTTCCTAATCCTTTTCCCCAGACGATCCATTTGCTAAGATAATACTTAAATGAGACTGGACAACAAAATTTACCCACTCATACCAGACTATTATTAATAGCAGCAGCAAATCCATACGAGTCTACATCAACTCAATTCTTGCCTTTTTGGAAGAAAGAATTTGACTCAGGGACATAGGGAAGATGTAGAGACCTAGGCAAGTTTTAGAACAGGGGTGAACTTTTTAACTTTTTGTTAAAAAGTTTTAGAGCAGGAACGAAATGAAGAAAGTTGGAAGAGGGCCAAACAGGCGGCTTAAAAGATCCAAATGCCTCGCCCGACCCTTGACGTGGGGTTTTTCATACCTTGGCATGACTCTGGGGTTTGCATTTCTTCTCCCCCAATTCTTCCCTTGCGGCTGGCTGCCCGCATGTGCAGTGCCCTGACAGCACTTGGGAGAGGCCGTCTGTGCAGCGTGTCTGCTGGACTTCTGCACATGCTCATCTGAGGCATCTTTCTCTTCTCAGTCGAGCGTTCTAGAGGAATCTTATAAACCAATTAAAACGCCATTTTGCCTCTTAGTGCGCATGCCTTAACTCACTCACCCCTCACCTGAGGTCTTACTGGGCCACTGCTCATTACCAGCTTCAGGTGTTTTCTATCTCTTGGGAGACTGAGTTTTCCTAGCACTGGCTTCAACTAATTATTATCTTAGCGAGACCGTTTAACAACTGCCCGACCATCACCCGATGGTTGCCCAATAGTCTTGGAGTAGAGCCCTCTCCTGCTCTGATCATGTCAGCCTAGCTTCCTACTCTAACAGGACTATTTGAATAACTGCTTTTAAAAGATTCATCTTTTGAAGTATTTGCTTTGCAGCCTGAGATAGGTATGAACAAAAGCAGAGCCAGATTACTTAACACAATACGAGGATTAGAGAGGTTTTGAAACAATAATGTAGAGGACGAAAGAGAATGAAGAGTGGAAAATAATTGTTGAAATAGAACCAAAGGCCTACAGTGGGGATTTAATACAATGAATTTGCAGCGTTTCATTACTTCTAGGTCTTCTTTGTGGGATGCTGGAAATTAAACCCTGAGCCGGCCCTCAATGTGGATACAGGAGAAAGTAGACTATTCACAGGGAGACTCGATGTAAAATGTGTACATTAGCCAGAATTAATGCTCTGATCAATTCATGAAATATTTTTAAACACTAATGGTAGATCTAGAAAGGTTTTACAATTACTTAGGTAAATATAAGAGCCCCCCCCCCACCTCTCTGTATGAATGACAGGCATGAATATAATAGATGGGGTTTAGGATGGAAGATCTCAAAATATTTAAAGCTGAAGGAATTTGAGCAAACCACAGAAGAAGAGATGTCTCTCTGACATTCCCCTGCCCTTTCTTCCTAATGCAGGTCATAAAAACTGGGAAGGGTTTTCTGGCCTTCTCTTAAAATAGGTTATAAAAGTTTCACGTGAGAGATGCCCTCCTCATATCCAGAGAAATGAGCATTTTTGTCTTTGAAGACTCAAGGAAATAGAGAAGAAACAGAGTAAACAGATTCTAATATGTTTCCCTCGGTTTACTTCCACTAGATCATGTTCCATTTTATCATATTTCTCCACGATTCTGCATTCGACATCAAACCTAGCATAAAAATATTCAGGTTTGACTGTTTCTTTGGGTCTTCTCTTACGAAGGCTCCAATGTAACCTAAAACTTATAATGAGTAACAATCATCCCTCAGTATCCACAGGACATTGGCTTCAGAAGACCTAAGAATACCAAAATTTAAGGGTGCTCAAGTCCTTGTTATAAAATGGCACATAATCTATGCACATCCTCTCATATACCTTAAATAATCTCTAGATTACTTATAATTCTAACATGCTATAAATGCTATATAAATAGTTGTTATACTGTATTGTTTTTATATAAATTATTTTTATGGTTGTGTTGCTATTTATTTCTTTTGAATATTTTTTATTCATGGTTGATTAAATCTATGGATATGAAACCCACAGGAATGGAGGGTAGACTGTAAATCTGTGTGCTTTTCTCTTGTTAACCTGTCTTTTGTTCTAAGAGCATCAGTCATGAACCTAAAACCTCTTACCTGGGTAAAAGAAAAGCAATTTTCCTCCTTTATATCATCGTAAAGTGACCTCGTTGTGAAAATAGACAAATACACAAAGTTCTAGAAAGAAAAGAAGCAACTCAGACTTTCTGAGGAGATCAGGAAAATATCATGGAAGGTTGCAGGGGAGGAACAAATTTTTCTCTATGCTTTTATTAATGGCTGCGGGATCTGTGAATTAAACTGACAAGCAGATTAACAAAAAAAAGGCTTACATATTTATTGATTTTTAATTTTACATGCACCATGGCATTATTTAAAAAAATTAATTCTAAAACAAGAAGCAAGATTTGGGAACTTATATGCCACCTTAATAAAGGAAAGGATGGGGGATTAAGGCCACTTATGGGAGAGAAAAATGAATTTTAGGAAATATAAATGGGACCTTATAAGAATAAATGAGAGACAGACTTTGTGGCAGTAACTGTCTGGGTTTGGTAAAAACTTCTCATCTCTTGTCCTATGACAAGAGTCAATTTTTCCTAGTCAATGAAATTTCCAGGGAGGGAATTTGGAAAATGTAAATTTTTTTTGAGGATATGCTTTTAGGCAGATAAGGGGGCCTTCACAGAAAGCCTGTTCATTCATTTGTTGATTCTCAAACGTCTTCAGCTCAAGATAATCCTTATGGCATTGTGGCATATTCTGTATCCTTCCAAGGTCAGATTAAGTTCATTTGTAGTAAGAGAACTGTAGACCAGATGAGTTAAAGAAACAAAGACAGAGAAATGCATACGGTGCATGTAGAAAGACTGCAAAAAATGAGAAAGACATAAGAATAAATGTGTGAAAGCCTCCATAAAGTTAAATTCCATAGAGTGATTATGCAAGCTTTGAGCACATAACACAAGCCTCAAACTGTCAGAAGATGAGAAAAAGTCAAGTAAGAATAGAGTACTAAATAGGCTTTGTGCAGTGCATTTCACATTGTGGACTTCAGTACTTCATAAACAGATAAAATAATGAAACAAAATGAGTTCTGGATCATGGGCTAAACCTATGACCACAAACAGGAGAGCGAATCTTGAGAAACGCCCTCCTGCCAATGCATGTAGAAGAAGGAAGAATCTTGATGAAGTTCAGAACACACTATTCCAAAACATGGCACTTTGACATACTGAATAGGTGAAGGAATTTGAGAAAATCACAGAAGCAGGAAGGTGATGCAGATTTTTCTTGTTCATCTTCCCTACAGCAGGTCATGAAAAGTAGGGAGGATTTTCTGAGCTTCTCCTGAAGCAGTTAATAAGACCCTCATTTGAGAGATGACTTCTCTATACCTGGATAAATGGGTATAGGGAGAAATGCCCATTTTCATCCTATTATATTTTTCCATAAGTCTCTGAGATTCTTCATCAAATTTAGCGGAAGAAATACTCAGATGTCACTGTTTCTTCAGGACTTTATTTCCTTACATGGGCTCTCATGCACGTACAACATATTCAGTAAATCTGTATGCTTTTCTTTTGTTAACTTGTCTTTTCCTGTAGGGGCCTCACACATGAACCTAACATGGGTAGAGAAAATTATATTTTTTCTCCCTGCAGTTTTCCCACATTCATAACTCAATGGTTTCCATTTACATTTTTGCTTTATTGAAATGAGAAGAGTTGTTTCTTATTCATCAAACATCCACATGAACAGAACTTCACATGCATGTATCTTCACACACATCCAAAACATGATAGACTGTATTAGTAAAGAAACAGACCATGGCAGTTCACAGCATAGGAAACTGAGTACTGCTGGGTGAAAAAAAATGCAGCTTATTCTTTACTTCTTCCTTGAACAATAGTTTATTACCTTCAAAAACCTATTTTCAGATGTTTATTTTTAAATTCTTTTTACTATCATTTTAATGATCAGGCACTGTTAAAGAAAATAATTACTCTAATACTTGTTAAAACAGTAATGACTTCATTAGAGACTACTGTAACAAAGCAGAAAGATCAGGCTCAACTCCGAATGCAATAAGGACAAGTGGGGATTTATGATCAGTTTGCAAAGTGAGGAGTCTGTAGATGGAAAAGTACTAAGAAGAGACATCAAGGGTAGGGGGTTCTTGCTAAAGTGACCCAGTAGGATTCTTGCTAAAGATTAAGCCAAGTACTTATAAATCAAAGATGGGGATGAGCAACTTGTTCAAATGTCAAGGGTGATCAGGTATCAAGGGTAGAGAGAGGGACTATCATAAGCTGATTTGGCAGGAATCTTTCTAAATTTGGGATATGTGGGGCTGGCAAAGAGAGGATCGACATGGAAGGCCAAGACCAAGACTGATTAGAAAAGAGGGCTCGAGGGGCTTATCGGTGAGAGACTATCAATGAGAGGGTCTTTGTCAGCATGCTATTTAAAAATTAAAACTAAAACATATGAACAAGAGTGAACTATAATAAGCTTTGCTCTGCCTGTGTATGCAGCTGAAATAGACACTGCAGCACTGCAGATAAAATGAGATGAAATTTATAAATCTGCTAAAGTGCATGTAGCAGTAGGCACTTAGAAGTTTCCACACATGACATGTCTTTGCACTTCATGTACTATTCGCAATCAAGCAAAGACAATCTAGGATACCTCAGCCTTTATGCTGCAAGTATAAAAATTCATTTTCTCTTTTCATTTCTAGAGTCATTTTTCTGCTTTTTTTAAAATCTCACATTCCAGTTAACATAAAATGATGCTTTAAATGACTAAAAATAATTCTTTTTAAGATACTGTGATTACCTGTTATGTTTCCTGAGAAAATTAATTGCATCTTTGCTAATCTACTCAAGCTTATAATAGCATTATGCAGTAACTTATCAATACTTATATCCTACAGGGAATATACTTTATCATCTAGGGTCTATAGACTACTTTTAAAAGAAAACAATCAATAAATTCTTTAGGCAGAAATTTATCATGCCATACTCTCTTTGCAATACAAATAAAATCCTCTAAACAAGTACAGAGCAGTGACAAAGTCCATATGCAGATTGTTAGTTATTATTGGTACGTTCCTCCTTTCTCTGGAAAAATTTCACTTTTTCCTTATATTCTTCAGGGCATCTTTTTCCAGATTAGCTCTTAGATGTATTTAAACCAGTTCCAGAGAGCTGTACTGAACAAATAATTAAAAGAATACATAATTAGAGAATTTTGGGCCATATTACAAATACAAAAAGTATTTTAAATAAATACTATTTGGAAAAAATGCAATGAATTTCATATTAATGTATTGCTAACAAAATATTAAATGATCAGTAAACATCTGACATTACCAAACTATATCATATCTTGCCTGTTAGGATGAAGAGAAAATGAATTCTGAACTAGGCATCCTGCTCAATAATTTGAATAATTATAATCATCCAGAAGAATGCATGAGGAAGTGCATAATGAACACGAATGCATACAGACATTTGTCAGACATTTCTGTGATGTCCTCACATTAAGCCAAATACAAGTTATCATCGTCTTGGCAGTATTTATAAAAGTAATCCAATTCTGGACCAAATCCTGACAAAATGATTATAATGTTCATTGAGAAGATCAAACTCCTATTTTTGGCAACAGTCTCTTTTCTTAGCTCCCGTGTAATAATGTGCTCCTCATTTTTCTTCTTCATCTAGAGGCTTCCTTTTAGCCTCCTGCATCAAATTTTCTTTTTTGGTTTTAAATATTGGCCTTCCTCCAGTACATGTACTAGATGCTTTCAAAACTCAATAGATAGAGTTCCTAGAAAATATCCAAATCAAAATTCAACATTTTTTAAAAATCTATGATTTGCTACCACATTCTTGGGCTAGAACTCTTGTCTGTGCTCTCACTATATTCCGCAGTCTGTTCAACATCTACATAGACTGTGGAATAAATCACAAAGGCTCCTTATAGCAATAAATCCAAAATTGAGCTAATCTATTCCCCAAACAGGTGCTTCTCTATGGTTCGTTTTCTCTATAGAGCTTAACATAATTCCATTCAGTTTCACAAGAGATCCTGAGTCACTCATGATACCTTCATACATTCAACAGTGTTCAGAAATTCATCTTCAAAACATTTGGTTTCACCACCTGAATACATTTCAAATCTACTCAATTTTCTTAATTTCCTCCAAACACAACTTAGATCAAGTCACTATGTCACTATAATCTTTTACCTGGACTCTGCCATAGCCTTCTGATGGTCTAGTCTCTTATCAGTATTCTTCCTCTTCCAAGGAATTCTCTATGCCACAGTCCGGAGTAAGATCAATCTCTAATATCCTCACATTACTCTTAGGAGAAATACAAAAAATTCTTACATTGTCATATATAGTTTTATATGGTCAACTTCCTGCCATTCTCTAACATTTTGTCTTAAACTGCATGCCCATGCTATCTGTTTTAGCCATGCTGACCTTGAATCAGTGCTTTGAACAACTCACCCTCCCTTCCATTGCATGTCCATTGCATGTACTCTTTGCTTTGCACTAAGTATTTGACTCTTCTCTTCCATCATTTTTGCATATTTGACTATGCATTTTGCTTCTACATAAGTTCAATTATTACCACATCAGAAATATTTCCATGATTATAAAGTGTAAATTTTGTCCACTGCCTAAGTGTTCCTGTCAAATTATAAATTCGTTTCTTGACAGCACTTATCATGATTTAAAATTATGTTTATTTAATGATTTGATTGATAACTATCTTCTCACAAGACTGTATAAGATGCCAGCATTAGACTACCCATGCCTATTTTGCTCACCATTTCATCTGTAACATTTAACACAGGATGTGAAATGTGGAATAGCCAGTTTTACAATGAATATGAGTGGATAGCAACTGTATTTGTGGCGGGAAAAAAACAAGTAAATTTTATGTATATAAATACTAAAAACACTCTATTACTGACACAAAAATGGGTGAAAATACCAGTGAAGTGAAATAGATACGAAGAAAATAATTTAATGTCTGATGAGAAAGCTATATTAAAGAAAGGTAGTTCTATTCAATACTTTTGAAACATCTACCAAACAATTTTTTTTATAAAAAGAGGTGAGTTCTCATCTTTTATTTTAAAAATTGTTCGGTAGATGTTTCAAAAGTATTAAACATCTCATTGCATGAGTAAGTCAAAATAAATTTTTGATGACACAATTTTGAAAAAATACATAATTATTAAAACATTAAACATGTATGAAGCACTCTAGAAATGATTGTGAAGAGTCATAGTTATAATGGCATAGCAGAAATATTTGGAGCAAGACAGATCTTTTTTTAATTCCTAATGGTGTCACTTAGATCAGTTGCTTGCTATTAAAAACTAATAAACTTTATTTTTAGAGGGGTTTTAGGTTCAAAGGAAAATTGAAAAAAACATACAGATAGTTTCCATATACTTCTTGTTCCTACATACACATACAGTTTCCCACTGTTGACATCCTGCACCATGTGAGTGCATTTGCTAAAATCAAAGAATCTAGATTGATACATCATTATCACTCAAAGTCCATCATTTACATTAGTGTTTACTTTGAGTACATCTAATGGATTTGGGGAAGTGTACAGTTACACGTATCCACAATTGTACAGTCATACTGAATAGTTGTATTACCCTAAAAATATTCTGTTCTCTACCTATGCATCCCTCCCCCAAACCCAAACCACTAGCTACCACTAATCCTTTTAATGTGTCTATAGTTTTGTCCTTTTTAGAATGTCATAGAGTTGGAATCATACAGTATGTAGCTTTTTCTGATTGGTGTCTTCTACTTAATAATAGCATTTCTATTTCCTCTGTTTCTTTTCATGGCTTGATAACTCATTTCTTTTTAATGCTAAGTAATATTCAAAACTGGACGTTCCACAGTTTATTTTTTTGGCTGCAAAAAGACATTTTGGTTGCATCAAACTTTTGGCAATATGACTAGAGCTCCGAAAACATCCGTGTGCAGAGTTTTGTGTAAAAACAAGTTTCCAATTCATTTGGTAAATAGCATGAAATGCAATTGCTGGACCGTAGGGTAAAAGAATATTTTGTTTTGTAAGAAAATGCTGATCTGTCTTCTAAAATGGCTGTACCTTTGTACGTGTCCACCATCAATGAATGAAAGTTCCTGTTACTCCACATCCTCACCAGTATTTGGTATTGACAGGGCTTTAGAATGGCCATTTTAATAGAGGTGTAGTGATATCTCATTTTGATTTAATTAGCAATTTCCTAATGATGCATAATGTTAAACATCTGTCATATACTAAATCGCCATCTATAGATCTTTGGTGAGATGTCTGGTTCATTTATTTTATCAGGATTGCTCATTTTCTTATTGTTTAGTTTAAGTGGTCTTTGTATATTTTGAGTAACAGCCCTCTATCAAATGTGTCTTTTGCAAATACTTTCTCCCAGTCTGTGACTTGTTTTATTCTTTTGACATTGTTCTTTCCAGAGCAGAAGCTTTTAATATTAAGGAAATCACTTAACTATTATTTATTTCATGGAGCTTGCCTTTGATGTTGCATCTAAAAAATCATCAGCATATACAAGGTAAATTAGGTTTTCTACCATAATCTCCTAGGAATTTTAGAGTTTAGGGTTTAACATTTCGGTCTACAATTCATTTTGAGTTAATTTTGTGAAGGGTATAAGGTGTGTATCTAAATTTTTTGCATATTGATATCCAATTATTTTACCATCATTAGTTAAAAATACTATCTTTGCTCTACTGTATTGTTTTTATTCCTTGGTCTAATATCAGTTGATTATATTTGCATGGGTTTCTTTCTGGGTGCTCAATTCTGTTCCACTGATTTGTCTGCTCTTTTGCCAATACCACATTATTTTGATTACTGTAGCTTTATAACTAACTCTTGATGTCTGATAGTGTCATTCCTTTAACTTTGTTCTTCTCTTTTAGTATTGAGTTGGCAATCCTGGGTCTTCATCCACTCTATGTAAATTTTACAGCCAATTTGTCAATATCCACAAATTAACTTCATTGGAATTTTAAATGGGATTGTACAGACTCTATAGATCAGGTTGGGAAGAAATGACATCTTGACACTATTGAGCATATTCATATGTATATGGAATATCTATTTTTTCTTTGATAACATTAATCAGAGTTTGTAATTTTTCTCATATATATCTTATACATATTAGGCTAGATGTATACATAAGTATTTAATTTTGTGGTGCTAATGTAAATTAAAATGTGTTTTGAATTTCAAATTCCAATTTTTTATTACTGCTACATAGGAAAGCAATTGACTTTATATATTAACCTTGTATCATGTAACCTTGTAATTCCTTATTAGTTTCAAGAGATATTTTGTCCATTTTTTTATTTTTCTACATAGACAATCTTGTCATCTGAGAACAAGAACTTTGATTCATTTCTTCATAATGCATATACCTTGCATTTCTTTTTAATGTGTTATTACATAGTTAATATATCTAGCACAATGTTGAAAGCAGTGCTGACAGGACATCCTTGTCTTGTTCTTGATCTTCATGAGAAAATTTTGAGTTTCTCACCATTAAGTATAATGTTAGCTGGAGATTTTTCATAGATGTACTTCATTAGGTTTAGGAAATTCTTCTCTAGTTTTAATATACTGAGAGTTTTAATCATGAATAAGTATTGTATTTGATGATTTTTTTTGCATGTATTGATATGATCATATGATTTTTCTTCTTTAGAATGATGTGATGGATAACATTACTTAATTTTCAAAAGTTGAACCAACTCTGCATACCTGGCATAGATTCCATTTGGTCATGGTGCATACTTATTTTTATGTATTGTTTAGTATAGTTTGCTAATATTTTGTTGAAGATTTTTGCATTTATGTTCAAAAGAGATATCAGTCTGTTATTTTTTCTTTCTTCTATTGTATCAAAATCCCAGAAATTTTGGAAGTTGTATTCATTTCATTTAGTTCAAAATATGTTTTAATTTTGAGATTTTTTTCATTAATCCATGTGTTATTTCAAAGTGTGTTATAATCTCCTAATATTTTGGAATTTTCCAGCTATCTTTCTGTTATTGATTCTTATTTTAATTCATTGCAGCTTAAGAGCAGAATAGTATAAGTTCAATTCCTTTACATTTTTTGAGTTTATGGAGGTATACTTTATGTTCCAGAATGTGTTATATCTTGATGTATGTTTCACATAAACTTGAGAATAATATTTAAACTGCTTTTGTTAGATTAAGTAGTCCGTAAATGTCAATTATGTCCAATTGATCAATGCTGCCTTTGAGTTCAACTAAGTTCTTACTGATTATCCGCTTGCTGGATCTCTCCACTTCTGATAAAGATGTAACATTTCCTACTATAAGAATAGATTAATCTATTTCTCCTTGCAGCTCTATTAGTAAATTGACCCTTAGTAATGTAGTAGTAAGATGTAGAAAAAAAGAAGAGTTATATATTCCTATGATTAGGTCTCAGTGTTTGGTGAGGCTGTGTCTTTGGGTTGTGAACCTTATGAGTGCTTGAGTCCCCCATATCCCTCATAGATGGGACAGAATGGTTAGAGGAGGCTGGAGTTAGGTCTTCGTTTTTCTGTAGAAAGGTTAGGCTTTGATAAAACCCCAGCAGATTAGACTCTGATAAAATAATTTCTCCTGAAAGCAGGCCTTATTAAGAAGAACAGCATGCTTCAGTGTGTTTTGTAATAGTTGCTTGCCATAAGTAAGAAAGACTTTTTATCTGATATTAACTAAGAGAATCTGGTAGGGCTCCTAGGGGTACCACTAATAAAGCTGTGTGGGTCTGCCAATGACTACGTCTCCCTGGAGTATTTTTTATTTCCAGACTTGTCTACATTTATCCTCCAGCAATTTTTCACTAACAATTCAGATTTCCCACCCTGGCACTGCTTCCTGAAGAAGTTCCTGCTTATGAGTTTCTGCTCTGGTAAATTGTGATTCTCTGTATTTGCCTGTCTGTCTCCAATTTGGGGGCAGTGGTTTGCCCTGTGACTTCACTTCTGAGATGGATCTAAAAAGATTTGTTGATTTTTCTTTTGTTTCACTTTTTATTTGTTTTTAGGACAGAGTGCTGACTTCTAAGCTTCTTACATGCTTGCCAGACCAGAAACACAAAGACATTACTTATTTGAGACATTACAAATTTGAGAGGCTTAATTTCCTAATTTTTAACAGAGAGAATTTTAATACTTAAATAACAAAGATGAATTTAGGATTACATTTCAAAATATTTTATATACATGGATTTTGGTTAAATTATAGATATCTACCAAATATAATGTCAGCTACATATTTTCTTAAACATAAGAAACCAGATACCAAGTTCTACCACAATAGGAATAGCTTCTATTTTTGTTAGACCAATTGTGGCCAGCAGTAGCCCTCCTGGATGACAGAAGTTTACAAATTCACAGAGTATCATTTTGTCTGTTGAACTCTTATAGCTACTGTAGCTTCTCAAGATGCAGATGACTGAACTTCAGATAGCATTTTTATGATTCCCAAGTCATTGAAGGTCTTATTTGTATTTTTCAATTATGTAATTTTTTTCAAGCCAAGGAAAATATTGGCCATCCAGAAAATTTCCTATAACTGAACTATTAGGATGTTTAACACCACTTTACTTGAAGCTGGAAAAATTTGTTTTTGAAGTTGTATACAGTTATAATATGTCCTTGCACATATTGAAACGTTTGTATGGTACTAAAAGTTTGTTTTATCTAATCAAACATTAAACATTTCTAAGAAAATAATCAGACAGTGAAATAAACTTATCTTTTGAAAAAAAGATAATAGCTTGTATCACAGAATAATATCTAGAAAGTTAAGCTATATAAAATTTTACATTATGGATGTTTAAAAAAAATAAGACCTAATATGAAAACAACAACAGGGAAACTGTAGCATTTATAACACATATTTTGTGTCTTTAAATAATGAAGTGTTAATTTTACCATAGGAATGGAGAGAAAAACCCTTCCAATAGATAAGGTAAAAAAAAAAATTGAATCTTAATTTTAAAAGACCTATTAAATACACTGAAAATTATTCAAAATAATAAATAATAACTGAAAATAATAAATATAATAATTTTACTCATAGACTTATTAAAATATAAAGGGAAAAAGTCCAATGTTGATGGGCATATGGTAAAACAGGAATTCTAATACAGGACTATTATTTGAAAAGCCATTTGTTTTGGTACCAAAAGTCTTAAAATATACACTCTTTTTGATTCAACAGATTCAGTTATGCAAATCCCTCCTGAACGATATTATATACTGAAATATACTTATGCCTGCATCTGTTGTTCAAAGTGGCATTTAAAATAACAAATTTAGAAACAATTCCAATACTCAACAATAAGAAACTGTATTATGACATATTTATATAATAAATATATTATAAAACAGAAATTTAATGTTTTTCTTTAAGTAATAATTTATAAAAATTTCTACATTTATTTAAAATTCAAAAAGCAGGATGGAAAGTGCTTTTATTAAATCATTTCATCTATTTAAGCCATCATTACTAAATACACCACACACATAAATATCTTCAAACAATACATTGTTTCAGTACTCCACAATTTCTAGTCTTTGTTTTGGATTAGAAAATTAGATATGATTTTATTTTTATTTATACAAATTCCCAAAAAAATGAGAGAAATTTCTTCTCCTTCACATAGAAGGACTATTGTGCTAAATTCCTTCCACGCATTCACTCACTGAATCTGCATATCACCATAAGAGATAGATACTATTATAATCCTCATCTTGTCAATGAGGACATTAAGCCATAGAAAAATTAGATAACTTATACAGAGTCACGAAACTGGTTCCTGAAATAAATATCTATGATGCATTGAATACGTTCAGCTTTCAGAGCTCATATTTCTAAAAATGTTAGTTTATATTACTTCATGAACGATTTACTTTCAGTTAACAACATCCCCTTAAAACAGATAAATAATCTTGGATTTATTACTGCCTTGAGTGCCAAAATTGGGACCATCAACGTATTTCCTGACTCCTAGTTCTATGCTTTATTCACTAGACTGACGAGCTATATAAGCTCTCTTGCAGACTAAGACAAATCCTGCCATGTTGCACAGCTGGTACTTGAAAATGTCGCTGTTGATTAGATATTTTTAGTCGTTTAATTTTTGCTCTATAAGCTAGATTTCAGTTCTCCTTCATGACTGACACATATTGTTTCTTCTACTTCTGTCCACATTTTTCTTTAGGCCATTCATTAAAAGAAACAAGACATGTTATTTTTAATAGGATATCACCAGCAGAAAGGAAGCAATGGAATGAAGTAGAATCCTTCCCATGAAAAATATTGCTCCAGTTACCTAGCTTAAATTGAGTTAATTTTGTAAAATGTCTGCCACAGAATTAAAACAATTAAAACCCTAAATGTGAATTCTAAATAGCAATGTGGAATAAATGTATTATAACTTAACAGAGCCACTCAGAAAAGTGTAAATAAATTCTCAAAATAAGTCTTACAAGAGAATATTCTATTTTTCAACAAATAACAGGCACTCTGTGTCAAAGTCATAGCTGAGAGTTTTACTTTGTGGGAATTATGTGATAGTTTGGGTAGTAAAGGGCACAATTTAGACTTTGATATCAATTTTATTGGAGAAAAAATTAGTAATTACAATTCTATCATCAAATTAAATATGCATCATACTATAAAACAAGATACTTCTATAAATAGCTATAATGAAGAAAATGAAATAAACTAAATAAAATTTTTGTCCTCTTGAACTGAATCTCATGTTTTTATACAATGAATATTTACAAATGAATTGTTTGGTAGAAATGACTTAACAACAATCAGTACATTTTTAGAAGGTATTTATAACAGCCACAAATAATTACTAGTCTTAGCCAGTCACTGTCATTTTTACATAAAACCTTAACCTATTTTTTTAGATAATAAAACAATAACTGCTTTTTGTAAATAAGTAAAAAATGTATTAACATAGAATATAAAACTTGTTACTATCTTGAGACCAAAATAAACTTACTTTATACACTGTTATTTGTATATATGTTTATTTCCATATATAATATAAATATATAAATGTTTGTTTTATAATGATTGGCAGATACTGAATTAAGAGTTCACATTCGTTATCTACTTTAACCTTCACAAGAACCAAAAAAGAACCTTATGAGTTTAGAAATACTACTTTCCACATTTTACAGACACGTATATGGAATTATCAATATTTTAAAAGAGGATGAGAGCTTATTAAAACTTTAGTTCATGCTAGGCATGGTGGCTCACGCCTATAATCTCAGCAATTTGCGGGGGCCAAGGCAGGCGGATCACCTGAGGTGAGGAGTTCAAGATCAGCCTAGCCAACCTGGTGAAAAGCTGTCTCTACTAGAAATACAAAAATTAGCCAGGCGTGGTAGGAGGTGCCTGTAATCCCAGCTACTCAGGAGGCTGAGGCAGTAGAATTGCTTGAACCTGGGAGGAGGAGGTTGCAGTGACTCAAGATCGCTCTACTGCACTCCAGCCTGGGCAACAGACCGAGACTTCGTCTCAAAAAATAAAACAAAACAAAACTTTAGTTCATAGAGCAAGACAACCTGAGTTTCAATACCATTTCTGCTAATTACTAAATGTACCCTGGCAAAAAACCTAATGTCATTTCACCTCAGTTTCTTCTATAAAATGGAAGTAATAATAGTACCTACCTTATAGGCATAATGTGAAGATTAAATATTTCAACGAATTAAAAATGCTTAGAAGGTTGCCTGAAATACAGAAAGGATACCATAAATGTTAATAAATATGATATCTACTGGTTCCTCAATGTTATCTTTTTCTTTGTGAGTATATACAGAGCTATCCCATCTTTTGAAAAAGTTGTGTAGTGTCTGTTTTTATTTTCTCCATCCCCTTCTGTTTGACTTTTTAGCTGATTTTTTAAATTACAAACTGCTGCAGTAAATTTAATTGTGTGTGTGTGTGTGTGTGTATATATATATAGTTTTACAGTTGAATAAATATGTCTATATTCTATACATTTTAAGTGTAATTTCTGAATCAACAGCCGTGAATATTTAAAATGTGTAGATAATGTTTGGTACCCATTGAAAGACTGATACCAATATATGTTCCTTCCCATAGAGAGTATTAATTTCCTCATGTACTCACTATTACTAGATTTATTCATTTGTTAGTCCACTAATTCAACAAAATTTATTTGCCAGTTATTATGTTTCACATAATTAGTTAGGAACTAGGGACATCTTGTCCCTGTTCATGGAACTCACACTCTGGAAAAGGCTGATTTTAAATGACTAATTGAACATTGGAAAGATGTCCAACTGAGAAGATGTCAGTATTCCATAACAGATGAAAAAGATATGTCATGAAACAAAGTAGCATGTTCAGAACAAGTAAGAATAAATAACCTAATACATTAATAAAATAAAAGTATTAAATAATACATATAATTTTTATAAATACATAAATATCATGTTTATATATATGTATATATAGAGAGAGGAAGGTTTTGAGAACTGAAGTCTCAAAGGTGGGCTAAGAAATCTACAGATGGGGTCATCCAGCATCTTTCTTGAGTCAAGATAACAAATTATCTGAAACATATCAATGAATTTTATTATACTGATATACTGAACATATAAAAATGAAAATTAAATGCTTATGCATTATGAGATAAAAGAAAAATTTGTTGCATCTTTAAAATTTTTAAACTATGATTTATAATTTGTGATTTTCATTTTATACTTCAGTCTTCATCATAATCATCAGCAAGGAGTAAGTGATAGCTCATAATTTAGATGCTGGACTTATAGGGTGGAGCAGGGGGTTGAGGTAGAAACTAGATGTTCTAGTATTTTACAATGAAGTATCTCAATATGTGTTTCCATTTATATCCAGTAAGTACCTTATCACAGAGAACGTTGTCGGTTCCAGCTCCCACTCCTCCCAAAAGTCACTTAATCAAATTAAATATGTTCAAAGTCTACCCTTTTAAATCAAACTGAAACCAAGCTAGATCCCATGGTGATTTCTCTTTAACACCAGTAATTACATTTTTCCATTGCCCTCTGACTCCTGCAAGGTCCAGGGCAATTCAGTGTGGAAATGAGTCTCATTAATTCCCATTTCTGCAATTCAGTCCAAAAACTGTAGCATGGGAACTTTTTTTCCCCATTCTTAACTAAAGCAAATGCTACAGAGGCTCTGATCTATTTCATCATTTAGCTGGTCTACTACTGCCAAAATAAATCAATGAGAGAAACATTCATCGATTGTATTCAGCACCACCACCTAATCTTGCTACAGTTCCCAGTCACAGAGATTCTTCTATTCCCTCTGGCTAGGTAGCAGAAAAATCTCAAAACTTAGGAGTATGGCTACTTAGTGCTTGTTTTTGTCTTATCTCACACTGCACTGAACATTGTGTTTAGAATAAAGTACCTGAGCTACTCTTTCCACAGAAATATTCAATGATGTTGCAAATAAAGTGTTAAATTTGATTCACTGCATTTTATATATCAGTGCTACCCAGTAGAAACATAACATGAGCCAGCACATATGTAATTTTTTATTTTCTGGTAGCCACATTAAAAACAGTAAGGAAAAAGGTGAGATTAATTTTAATAATATATTTTATTTAAATCAATATATCCAAAATCCTAATATTTCAAGATATAATAAATACAAAATTGTTAATGAGATATTTTTCAATGAAATATGATGCTTATTTTACACTTACAGCACATGGCAATTCAGACTAGCCACATTTCAAGTACTCAGCAGCCACATGTGGCCAATAGCTGCCATGTTACACTGTGTGTGTGTGTGTGTGTGTGTGTGTGTGTGTGTGCGCCTAACTTTAAATTTTCTCTGGAATAGGATAGAACAAATTTTTAAACTTAAATAAAGCAATAGTAAATATTTTTGTGGCGGTTAATAGTTTGCTAATTACTCTAATCCACACACTTGTAATTGACTTGCAAATCAGACCCATTTTCTTCTGCTATATCAAAGTAATTCCTAAGGTAGAAAACATGACATGTGTAAGAGAGAGAAAATAAAAGTTTATTTAGAACTAAACTCATAGTAGCAATTTTTACATTCAAAGCTCAGACCACAAAAGCAAAAATAAATACACGGGACTACATCAAACTGAAAAGCTTGTGGATTGGAAAAAATATTTACAAACCATATATCTGATGACAGGTTAATATCTGACATTTCTAAATAACTCAAATAACTCAAGAGTAGAACAATCTGATTTAAAAATGGGCAAGAGACCTGAATAGGCATTTTTCCAAAGAAAATGTAAAAATCACCAAAAGGCATAGGGAAAGGTGCTCAACATTATTAATCATCAGAGAAATGCAAATCAAAACCACTATGAGATACCATCTCACACATGTTAAAATAACTATTAGAAAGTCAAAAGGAAGAAAATGTTGGCAACAGTGTAGAGAAAAGGGAACTCTTGCACTTTGTTGGTAGGAATGTAGATTGGTACAGCCATGACGGAAAACAGTATGTAGGTTTCTAAAGTAATTAAAAATAGAACTGCAGTAAGACCCAGTAATCACTCTGGGCTATATATATATATATATATATATACCCAAAGGAAAAGAAGTTACCACCTCATAAATCTGCATTCTCATATTCATTACAGCATTATTCACAATAGCCAGCATATGGAAACAATCTGTTTGTTAGTGGACAAAAGAATAAAGAGACTATGTGTATATACGTGTATATATGTATATATATACACACATATAGATAATGGAATATTATTCAGCTTTAAAAAATAATGAGACCTTACCATTTGCCACAATGTGGATGAGGCTGGAGGCTATTATGCTAAGTTAAATAAGCCAGACACAGAAGAAAAATATTGCAGAATCTCACTTATATGTACAATATGAAAAAAAATCAAATATACAGAGATAGAGAACTAAACAGTGGTTACTGGGGGTGGGAGTGGAGAGAAAATGGGGAGGTAGAACAGAGGATACAAAGTAGCAGATATATGGCACTGTGGCTTATGTCTATAATCCCAGCACTTTGCTCCAAAGAGGCCAAGAGAGGAGGATCACTTGAGCCCAGGAGTTTGAAATCAGACTGGGCAACAAAGCTAAACCCTCCTCTCTACAAATCATACAAAATTAGCCAGGTGTGATGGTGAACACCTGTGGTCTCAGCTACATGAGAGACTGAACAGAAGAATCACTTGAGGCCAGGAGGTTGGGGCTTCAATGAGCCATGATCACATCATTAAATTCCAGCCTAGGTGACAGAGCAAGGCCCTGTCTCAAACAAACAAAAATGTTAAAAAGTAACAGATATATAGGATAAACAAGTCTGGAAATCTAATGTACAATATGTAATAAAACTGTACTGCATTTGGGATTCCTGCTAAAAAAAAAAAAAAGATTTTTTAGCTGCTCTTGTCACACACACACATAAAGCAATAAAAATAACTGAATAACTATGTGAGATGATGAATATGTTAATTTGCTTCACTAGCATACCCTTTTTTATCTTTATGTATACCATAACATCATGTTGTATGCCATAAATGTACACATTCAATTTTTTTAAAGTAAGTTACATAATCCACATTAGAAGGTAAATAAAGGTAAATAAATCTTTGTACCAGCCCCATCCCTTATGAAGTTTTATTAGGACGACATAAAATCTGAAGTAGAGGCTTTTTTGTTCGGTGAGGATGTATGAGCCCATTCTCATGGTGCTAACAAGGACATTCCTGAGACTGGGTAACTTATAAAGAAAAGAGAATTAATTGACTCATAATTCAGCATAGCTGGGGAGGCCTCAGGAAACTTACAATCATGTCAGAAGGGGAAGCAAACATGTCCTTCTTCACATCCCAGAAGAAAGAAGTGCCAAGCAAAAGGGGGAAAACCCCTTTATAAAACCATCAGATCTCGTGATAACTCACTCATTATCAGGAGAATAGCATGAGGGTAACTGCCCCGTGATTAAATTGCCCCCCACTGGGTTCCTCCCAGGACATGTGGGAGCTATAGGAACTGTAATTCAAGATGAGATTTGGGTGAGGACACAGCCAAACCATATCACAGGCATAGGAAGAAGTTCTGGATCACACACCTAGACTCACCTAAGTCTGGAGGCTGGAGTTAGAGAGGGATGGCTTGTTGCACATCGGAATATGTATTTGTGGTTAGTTGACTTGGTTGAGGTATGGTTTGAGAGAACTGCTTAGTAGAAGGGATAGGGGATACTGACATGGCCACAGGGTAAATTTCATTTTGGCAAAATTATCCAAGGGGATTCTCAAAACCACCCCACTTAGCCTTCTCTCCTTGACCTTATTAATAAAAGTAACTTTTTCCACCACTCTTACAAGAAATGAGTCCTTTCTTAAATTTTAATTTCAACTGATATTAGAATGTCTCTGTATACTACTTGCTACATACATATCTTTCTGCCTTTAACCTCACCTATTTTCCTGGCCTTTTTAAAAAAATCTTTTTCTGTAGTCAGAACTGTAAAGCTAATATGCTTCACAATTATTGTCCACTACAGTGCTGTTTATAATATTAATTTATAATCTATCACAAGAACTGTTCTAAGTATGGTTTGTTGCTGTTTTGAGTATCCAACTTAAAAACAGTTATTGACGTTGGCAGAAACAAAATATTTTTATAAAAAACTGTAAGTGTATTGTTGCCATCACTTTTATAAATGTGTGTTCAGGATAAGTTACTTTCAGCAGTAGGGAATACCAACTCAGCTCTGGAGCTAAGTGCTATTACAGAAGCCTTATTGGTATTTCTTACTTCATATCTTCCCTTTATTTAACATCTTCCTTTTTATTATAATATCATTTCCTTTTTTATATAGACAGGGTCTTGCTATGTTGCCCAGGCTGGATTCAAACTCCTGGGTTCAAGTGATCCAGCCTTCCTTCCTTAGTCTCTGGAGTAGCTGGGACTGCACGCAAGCACCACCATTCCCAGCTGTCATCACTGCCTTTAGCTCTGCTCTTAGCATTGGAATTATAGAGAAGCAGTAGTCCAGTTGAAAAACAAACAATTCTTTACTATTTCTGCAGGCTTGGTTCCCGGTCCCACTTTCTCTGTGACAACCTAACAATCTTAGGACAGGTCTTTGAAACCAAGCAAAGCTAGCAAACTCTGTAAAGAAACAGGTAGATTTCAGATTGATCTTGCTGGGTTTTATCGCACAGTGGAGCCGGTTGGGAATTTGAGCCTCTTCCTGATACCTTATTTTGGAAGGTGAAAGTATGGCAGCACATATAATTCACCGTGGTTATTGATCCGCCCCTTGAGAAACTATGCTAATTGTAGCAAAACACAGCTGTTGGCGAAGAAACACAAACTGGCTCTATGAGTTTAGGAGACAATTTTAAGTTAGAGCATCAGTCTTCAAGATATAGGTTACATTGTCCAGGGAAAGTGTAAGGCAATTCTTTGGGGGAAATAAAAGAACATTAGAACTTGAATTTTAAAAAATCTAAAATTTGAACAAATTTAGACTTTATATTTAACATATAGGGAGACATATGTATATATTTATAAACAAATCATGCATATATTAAAAACACAGGCTCAAAATTTTTTAACTGATGGGATTCATAAAATTTTCTTAATTTTCTAACATTTACAAGATTGGTAAAATTCAAGGCCAGTCCAATGAGACAGGCAAAATGCACTCAAATTTTCAAAGCTGTGAAGATATGAATGAAAATATCGTTTTAGAACTGCTGAGGCCCACTGTGGACTGGAGAGTTTTCTCAAAATAAGTAATTGAATTAAGACAAGTGCTTTATTTGGCCATTTGTTATTTTCCCATAAACATATAACTGAGTTGTCTAAATCATTAGCAATTTTTTGGCTTTATAAAATTAAGTCAACACAAAACTTGGAGCAATATTTAAAGAAACACAAAGAGCCAGAGATAAGTTAAGCAATCTAGTCTCAGTAAAGTCAATTATTAATCTTTGGCACATTAAACTTTGTTTTCTTTCTATACATGGGAAACCTTCACTTTTCTCTCTTCTAAGCTATTAAACTGCTCTAGACCTTTACCTTCCTTTGTTTCCTAAGGGGTATTTTGTTTCTGATTTTAAGAATTTCTAATTCCTTTACCTCCTGTATTAAAGAAAAGTCACCGATGGTTTAATTTGGGTGAACTAGGATTTCCATCAAGAAGTAGTTCATCTCCTTCAGGGGTGCTATTTTTCTAATCTCTGGGGGACTGACGGGACACCTTATCATCTTTGTAAGAAACAGGTTCCATGATCCTTCTTCAAGATCCATAAATTGGAAAAGATATTTGGCTCGAATCACTCTAAATCATGAAAAATTATGATAATTTGTGACAAAATTCTAGTCCCGAATATAATCTTAAGCCAGAAAAAGATTATCTAGTTTTTATTTTCATTAAAATAAATGTATATATGTGGTATACAAAGACTTATGATGAAATTATTTGGTTTGATCATTTTTACGTATTATTGGAATCATACTATGTATATCCTTTTACAAGGTGATGGTTTTCAATGGGCATTAGGTTTCTAAGATTCACCCTTGTTATTATGTGAAGCTGCTAATCATGTTTCACTGCTGAATAGTATTTCATTGTGTCAATATACCATAATTTATTTAGCTATTCTTCTTTTCAACAGATATTTTTGTTATTTACAGGTAATTTGTTTGTTTTGCTCTTAATAGAGATGCTATTATGAACATTCCTGCTGCTGCACTTTGTTCACATATGTAATGACCTTAGTAGGCAGTAGATTTCAAATCTTTAGGCCACAGTCAACAGTGAGGTACACATTTTAACAGGTAACAGACACAGGCACATATATAAATAAAAGTGAAACAAATTCCTTTAACCTTTACCTACATAAATAGTACTCTAACATTTTCTATTTCCATATTTTGCTCTATTACATCTATTAGTTATATGTATTGTTTTGTAATATATATTGTTATATTTAATTTTTTAAATGCTTGTAAGATCATTGAAATTGAAATTCATAGTTTAAAAATACAGCTTTCTATAGTTATCTACCTCATAGAAAAATGCCATTTCAAATATTTAATTTCTCAATTTTATAAGACCATAACAATTATTTCCAAAATATGATTGAGTCAAATCAAATCTCAGCTACTACCATCAAACAATTTATGCCTCTTGGCATTCCACAGACACTTAGTATTATCAGACTTTTAGTTTTCTTTTTAAATCAATGCAAATCACATAAAATAACATCTAGTTATCATTTTTATTTTAATTCCCTAGATTAATAAGAAGTTGAACATTATTTCCTCTTGTTCTAAATATTATTTGGTTTTTTAATGTGATTTCTGGTACTGCTATATACATATTGGTTTGTAAAAAAGTTTGATATACCATTGATTCTAATTCTATTACAGTGTCCAGTGTCTCATCTCACTTTAGGCTTGCCTTTCATATTACCTATTGTATCTTTAAATGAAAGTAAAATTTTCAGACTACTTGTATTCTTATAAGAGAAAATAACTGAGTTTCTCAGTCACTTGACCAAAGCCACACAACCAATGATTAAAATGACCTATTCAAACACTGGCAGTTTGTTTCAGAAGCTACCCATGTAACCACCACAAATACTCCTTCTCCATTATTGGCAATCATATTTTTTCTCTTTAATTTTTACATTACCCTGTTTCAAATCTAATTTTCCTTTTTGTTATTTATATTTCATAGAAACTTTTTCTATTTTTCTAAAATGTTATGAAATATCTCAGTATATATTAATTACACTATTTTTTCTGTTCTCTGAATTATCTGTTTCATTCAGAGTCTGTTTACCTGGATTTTCAAAAATACAGAGAAACAGAAACTCCTTCTGTCACCCAGGCTAAAGTGCAGCAGCACAATCGCAGCTAACTGAAGCCTCGACTTTCCAGGCTGAATTCTATCTCTTTCCTCACCTTCTGGGTAGTGGGGACAATGGGCTTGCACCACCATGCCTGGCTAATATTTTTGGTACTTTTTGTAAAGGCAAGGTTTCACCATGTCGCCCATGCTGGTCTCAAACTCCTGGATTCAAGTGATCCTCCTGCCTTGGCCTCCCAAAGTGCAGGGATTATGGGCATGAACCACATGCCCAGCATGGATATTCTTTTGAGGAGTGTTGCTAGTTTTCCTTATGTACTTACAGATCCTTGGTTGTTCATTTACAGTAACACAAAAGATCTCGGCATCTATTTTGCATTTGCTATGCTGTTGAGTTAGTATGTGTATTCCCAATGGGATCTCTCCCTTGAGGAGGCATTGTTACTACAATTGCTAAGTTAGACGGAATGAGGCTTTCTTAGTAACAAGCTTCACTTTAGGGTGAACAGGCATGAGATTCTCCGTCAGGGTACAAACCTAAACCTGTATGTGTATGTCTGTATCAGGGTGCGCAGAGGAGTGAGTGTGGCATTACTAACTTCTGAAGTTGTCATATATAGAAGCTTTTCTTAGGCAAACCTTCACTAAATCAGTGCTTCTAAGTGCAGAATCTCTGAAATTCTGCTGGGCAAATTGCTCATAGACTTTTCTGCAGTTTCCTTAACAAATGCTACCATCTCTCCACCTCTCTCATTTTCAACCTATACATTAACACTTCCTATCTTCAAGAAAACTGTACACATATTTTATTCTGTTGTAACTTTCCTCTGTTCTTCAGCCTTGGTCTTATTTGTTATACTTTTTATTTTTATTTCAGTTTTAACTCAAGAAGGACATGAAGCAAATCTATAAACCTGATCTTTCATCTTGAACTAGATGACACATGAGTCATGTAGTTTTACCCCTTCCTTAGTGGCTGATTGGTATGCAGTTGTGTTAGCTTGAAATATGGGAAGGAATGAAAAGGAAAATCTCATAGGAGATCCATTTGTTCATTCAGCAAATATTGAGGATCTTATAGGAAACTTGGTTGAGAAAAAATGGCCAGATTATAAAAAGAAACAGGGGAAAGCAAAGTCAGTTATGTCAAGGCAGGGGGTAGTGTCAGGAGTTACTAATGGTTAAAGCTATCTATTGCTGTAAAATATTTTACAAGCAGAGGAAGAACTCTAACATAATTTTTTTTCCTCGTGTTTTAATCTGAGGGATATCACTAGTCTATAGGGATTCAAGCTTGTCCAGATTTACAATCCACTACCTCTTCTCCGTCAACTCAAATTTAACCTGTCTCAGTATGATGCTACAGTTCTGGTTTTGCCTTAGAACTTAAAAAGTAAGACCATTTGAACCTTTTCAAATTGAAAGTATTTGTTTACAACTGTATGCCCAAACGCTTCTAATCTTCTGTATTTCACGTTTTTAGTTGCACTTGCTTTAAAATGCTTGAACTATAAACTATTTATGTGATTTAAATTCAGTCAATCAATAACACAACACACTTTACACACTGATTTCACTGTACTATAAGGCATAAAAAGAGGGATAAGAACTGGCTTCTTCTAAACAAGGTTTTATGACAATATAGTAAAGAAATTACACTAATGCTATTTAGACTGCCACTGAATTGGGCATAATAGAATATAATTTTCTTCTAAATCTTAATTATAAATCCCTGAATATCCCCAGTAATCAGCTCAGGCCAAGATAAGGAAATGCTAAGAACATTTATCTCATAAATTTGAGCTTCAAAGGGTTATCTTGAACTCTTTCACTGTCAGAGAAGTATCCAAGCAAAGGTCAGGCTCTCATTAAAGCTTATCTGAAGCCAGAGTTATACGTTATGGTTTATTGCCTCAAGTACCAATTAATACAGAATTAAAGAAATGAAAAACCAGTGATTCATACCTTTGTAGGCGAATCTTCATACTTCAGCGTAATGTTAAAATATTAATTGTCATTTTAGTCATGTAGTATTTTATTAGGCACTTAACTTTGTAGGTTTTATCAAAAGATACATAACATTCATTTTTAACAAAATGCAGAGGAGATTTGGGGAACATTTACTCAAAATCTAATAAAGTCAAATCTTAGAGGTATTTTCTAACCAGTGACTTAAACGTGGACATCAATTATTAATGAAGTTGAAATACTTAATAATAGGGGACTGGAAAGAGGCTATAAAGAACTGCTGAAATATCACCATGATATCAAGGGCAATTGTCTTCTTAGGAGGCATACAAAAAACAATAAAAACCATAATCGCACACTTTAACATTAATGAATTTTGCCTACAAGGTTATTATTGGGAGAGGAGAAAGAGAGGATATTTAAGAACCAGGGGAGGCTTCACAGAAGCATGCATTCCGCATTTCATTACTATATTTTGTGAAATTTGGAAGCATTCTTACCCTTCCTATAGATAAATGCTCACCCAGTAATCTTCTTCAAATGATAATCTCCTTCAAAATACCTGCAGGCACATTTTGCATGTACAATTGACCATTAAACAAAGCAGGAGTGGCACATCCACCCCCACACAGTTGGAATCTAAATATAAGTTTTGACTCTTTCCAAAAGCTTAACTGGTAATAGCCTACTGTTGACCAGAAGTCTTACTAATAACATAAACGATCTATTAACACATTTTGTATATTATATGTATTAGATACTGCATTTCTACAAAAAAGGTAGAAAAAAAGGTCTTAAGAAAATAAGAGAAAATACGTTTACTAAGTGAAAGTGGATACTCATAAAGGTTTCATCCTCATCATCTTCACACTGAGTAAGCTGAGATGGAGGAGGAGGAGTTGGTGTGGCTGTCTCAGAGGTGGCCCAGGTGAAAGTAAATCCACATACAAGTAGACCTATGCAGTCCAAACCTGTGTTGTTTAAGGGTCAACTGTATATTCATTTCATGATAAGCAAATGCTTCATCATACCAAGAACCCTGAGCCAGTACTGTCAAGCAGGCTAAACTTACGCTTTTGCTCCTAGAGCTCTCTGCACTTTGCATCCTACTTACATCATCATCTGTGAAGTCTGCCTCTAGAAAATGAAAGCCGTCCTTCCAAATGTTTAACAACATTGTAGCAGTTGAGTCTGGAGAAGACCTCAAAGGTAAAATTTTAAAATAATAATAATAATTCCCTGTGAGCAGCAAGCAAACAAGGTTTTAGGAAGAAAATTATCCTTGATACATTGAATCTTCTTAGGATGTGCATAAATACAGATGGGTTCTTATGTTATTACCGTGGTTTAAAAGACAGCTAAAGTTGTAAGACATTTTGTGACTGAGACACTGTCGTCCATTTTTGGAAATCCAGCCTTGTAAAGACTTTTTCATTGGTACTAGCTTAAAATCTATTGCACTCTTTCTGTCTCAGTAACAGGTGATTAAAAGTTGATGACTTCTGTCTATTACTTTATTCAAAGACACACTTTGTTACGATAATTTTCTTGCTTCTATGATTGTACTGCTTAGCTCTTTCTTATTCTAGATCTCATCTTTCTCATTATCTTTTTTGCAAGCCAATACAATGAATGAATCCTGGAATAAAATGAGATGAAGTTACCCAAAAAGTATCTAATATCTGTTTTGTAAGGATTAACAAATTTGTTTCTTCAGTGTTTGGACTACACATTTGTCTGAATGCCGACGGATTCACCCTAACTGCTATTTCATTTACTCTCTAAAAATGTAGAAATACATCAAAATATTCTAAATGTAAGTATAAATATATAGTAATATATGTCAGAACATATGTTAATGTATAACCAAACATGTTAAATTACACTGCTTATAATTAATAAAATACATATGTAGGAAATTTACTTCTAAATTTTCTGAGAGTGTGTCTTCCTACTTTGAAAAGGCTGATTTGTGTTAAATAACTTCTCCAGATTGAAAATGAGTGAAACTGCCCTGTAGCTGGAACAGAAAACTATGGTGTAAATATAAAAATGGGAAGAATGCTACAAATGTATCCAAAAGTCTTTATCAAGTTGGTATTGGTATTCAAATTCTGAATATCAGTTCTGCATTCAATAATCTCATTTTCCTAATTGTTTTTATCTGTAAAGCAGGATTCTGAAATTGCCAACATAGCAGAAATATTATGAAGTGAAGATTGTTAAAAAGATAAAGAATGATACTGGTGGTGACAATAATGATAATGATAATGGTTTGTTCTATTGTCATTACCTAGTCAGACTCCTGTCTAAAAGCGTTGTCATTGTTATTTTTCACGTTAATTTTCCTGACAGAAAAAATAATGGCAGAGCAGACTAATAGGTTTGATTGAATTAATCTAAAAATGAAAAACATTGCCACCGATGTTTCCTCCCACTTTGGGGCTATGCTAATTTTCGGGATGCTATCCACCCCTTCTCTCCAATTGCCAATTTGAAAATCCCTGATATCTAACCAGTTTTATCTCCTTGGTCCTCACTCTCACAAAAGTTGCTGTTGGACCGCTTTAAAATCTCTGATGCCTTGAGTTTCTAATTATGCTACTTCATAGTACTGTTCTTTGGACTTTTACCACCTGCATCTATGAAAAATGCTACCTCACTCCCTTGATCTGCCACTATTTTTTCAGTCAGTCCCTTTTTCTAAGAAAAACCAACTTCTATTTTTGTTGTATTCCCATTGCTAAACACTGCTAGACAAATTGCTCCAAGGTGCTTCTTGGCTCTGTTACAAATTTAGGTTTCCAGACTTATCTGTGTCTTTGAAGTTGTTTGACAGTAATTATTGGGATCATTTCTTTTTTAAATTATTATTTTTTGAGATGGAATTTCACTCTTGTCTCCCAGGCTAGAGTGAAGTGGCACGATATTGGCTCACTGCAACCTCTGCCTACCGGATTGAAGCGATTCTCCAGCCTCAGCCTTCTGAGTAGCTGGGATTACAGGCTTGCACCACTACACCCCACTAATGTTTGTATTTTTAGTAGAGAAAGGGTTTTGTCATGTTGACCAGGCTGGTCTCAAACTCCTGACCTCAAGTGATCCACTTGCCTCAGCCTCTCAAAGTGCTGGGATTACAAGTGTGAGCCATCACACCAAGCTGGCTCCTTTCTACTAGACACCACATAACTTCAGCATGGAGGTTATTCCAAGCTTCTACCATTCTCATAAGCCCCCTTTCACCAAGACCAACTTATTTCCTTGAGCTAATAAATGACCTAGTTTCTTATTATATCATGAAAATGGAGGCAACTGAATAGAAACACTCCAATTTACTCCTTTCCCACTTTCAAAAACGTTCTCAGATTCTTCTGTACCACCTTTGAGGTGGACATGGTGTCTTCTTTCAAGCGTCAGCCTTTCAATGATGCTCATTATGACTGTCATTTCTTATTCTATTTCCTTGGCCTATCATTTTCCCTGCTCTTGTATCTCTAACTTCTCACTGACTTAATTCTCTTAGACAAAAAGAAAAAAAAGCTCAAATAAACATAGCTCAACCCTGTTTCCCATTAAGTTACTGAATTATGAATTCTCCCTCTTTTTACTGCATTAACATCTTGAGAAAAATTATTATGAATGGAAATTTTAGGGGCATCTATAGAGATTGTTTCACTTTTTTTTTTTTTTTTTTTGAGACAGAGTTTTGCCCTTGTTGCCCAGGATAGAGTGCAATGGTGCAATCTTGGCTCACTGCACCCTCTGTCTCCTAAGTTCAAGCAATTCCCCTATCTCAGCCTCCCGAGTATCTAGTATTACAGGCACCTGCCATCACACCCGGATAATTTTTGTATTTTTAGTAGAGATGGGATTTCACCATGTTGTTTAGCCTGGTCTCGAATTCCTGACATGAGGTGATCTGCCTGCCTCGGCCTCCCAAACTGCTGGATTTACAAGGCCTGAGCCACTAGGTCTGGCTGAGATTGTGTCACTTTTAATGGTAGTTCATTATCCACTTTAGTCTCTTTTATCTCTCTCAGAGTTCATTCATTTTTTTTTTACCATAGTTTCAGTTACAAATCATATAAGTGGCTTTAATCTCTTGAGGATGTAAATATAAATTATAGTCTTCTACTTAATATCTTTATTTGAATTACCTATGAGTATCTCAAATTCATAGTGTAACAAAGTAAAATTTTTGTTGCTCTTTCTTGAATTCACCTATTCAATACTAATTTGTTTGCCCTTGTTTTGAATTAGGTTTCTTTTTTCATTTGGATCTTCAAACTGCAGAACTCCTAAAGACCCTTCAAGATTCAACTCTGTCACTTATTCATTATTCAATTAATTCATTATTACATTTGATTACTCAGCTACTCAGCCCTCATATCGAACCCTTCACAGGAATATAAAGTAACATTGGAAACACAGTAATAAATCAAATACATACATTTCCCTGGCTTTAGGGAGATTTGGTGAAGTCTTCCTTAAATTTTAAATGAATGAATCAGTCTCTCCTTATGATCTGCATGAAATGCTGTGCAGGTACATAATATAGCAATTATCACTTTGTTTTTATTTATATGGTTATTTAAATGGCTTCTATAAATCAGGCTCTGTTTAAAAAACAAAAAACAAAAAACTAGTTTTGTATAGGTGTTCTGAACAGGTGTGTAAGTCTTGCCACTCTTATTTTTTCTCTAGTAGATTGAATCTCATAGTTATTCCATTAATATTTGTTGTTCCGTGAGTAAAGTAAATGCAGAGTCTTAGGCAATAAGGTAAAATTATTGGATTCATATGTTTAAGAACATGTGCTCTGAGGAATTATATTTCCATAGGTTGGTTTCCCTTGTAAAGAGTTGCCCTTTACAAGGGAATCTGAATTTGATAAATCTGTTTCATAATTCTGTTCAATATATAAGGACTGGTAAAAAGAAAATTAAAATAGTCAAATAACTTTCTTTTACTTAGGGCTATTAAATTACAATTTTTTGGTCAAAATATGGTAAACAACAAATCCTTTGATTAACTCAATTCCTTGAAATTTTCTGAATTATTTTTACTTTTGGGTACAGTCTGAAACTACATTTAGTTTAACTCTAGAGTATAATTAAAAGAATTCGCTTTGGTCTGTAGAGACACAACCGCAACCGAGATATCGTCTTAGAACAGAGTATTAAAGAGAAAGGTCTTATTGGGGCATAGTCAACATTGTGATTTGGAGCGAAGACTCAGAGACAAAGACAATGATAGGCCTTGCAGTAATAGTTATTGAAAAAAAAGTCAATAAAACATATGTATTACATTCAAATATGTTAAGCGTATCTGTAACTTAGATTTCCCATCTTTGATATTGTAGATGCAAGTAACCCAACTGCAAAGAGCCCGTTAATACAACACTTTGTGATAGCTAATAAAATATTCATTAAATGTTTTAATGATTTTAATCCATCTTCCCTGCTTTCTACTCTTTTCTATAAGAAGTAAGCAAAGGTCAAGCCCATACTGCAACACTTTTCTGGAAACTTTCTTTGAATTGCTCATTCACAAATAGCAATACCTTTCAAATCAAAATATAGTGAAATCCTAGATTATTAAACTATTAAGTTATTGAATTATATCTATCACATCTCAACTGAGTAAATATTCATGTTTTGCAATCAAATCATTCTATAACAAACAGGCACAGATATAGCTATATAATCTGTTTATATGACTATGCTAGCACATATTTAATAGCCTTTGAAGAAAAAAAATGTAAAACTGAACGATTTTAAAATAGGATAATTTTGCTCATAAATATTTTTTTCTTTTTTTTGAGATGGAGTTTTGCTCTTGTTGCCCAGGCTGGAGTACAATGGTGTGATTTCGGCTCACCACATCCCCTGCCTCTCGGATTCAAGCAACTCTCCTGCCTCAGCCTCCCCAGTAGCTGGGATTCAGGCATGCACCACCAGACCTGGCTAATTTTGTATTTTTAATAGAGATGGGGTTTCTCCATGTTAGTTAGACTGGTCTTGAACTCCCGACCTCAGGTGATCCGCTTGCCTTGGCCTCCCAAAGTGCGGGGATTACAGGTATTACCCACCGCGTGCTCCTGGCCTCATTAAAAATTTTTGTAAAAGTTTCCTTTCCTTTGCAATACTTAATCCCTGAAGTCACAGCAAGAAAAATACAACATGAGTGGCAGTAAATGTATAACCATGGGATGCTAGGTACTAGTAGCATCAGTAGATTTTATTATATCCAGTGGACCTGTCTCAATTTTCTTTGCTGAATCCTAAGTTAAAACATTATTTTCCCCTCTCTACATGAAAAAGTAGAAGAAAAAAATATACAAAAAAAGGAGAAAGAGAGGAAATATAAGAAGGAGAAAGAGAAGGCCGAAGTGCTGGCTCACGCCTGTAATCTCAGCACTTTGGGAGGCTGAGGTGGGTGGATCATGAGGTCAAGAGATTGAGATTATCCTGGCCAACATGGTGAAACCCTGTCTCTACTAAAAAAAAAAAAAAAAAAATTAGCTGGGTGTGATGGTGCACACCTGTAATCCCAGCTACTTGGGAGGCTGAGACAGAAGAATCACTCGAACCCAGGAGGCAGAGGTTGCAGTGAGCCCAGATCGCGCCCCTGCACTCCAGCCTGGCAACAGAGCAAGACTCCGTCTCAAAAAAAAAAAAAAGAAAAGGAAAGCCAAGTGCTTCTTTCTTATAGCAGATCTTTAAGACTTTACAGCCTCTTAAGTCTTTTTTTGTCTAATTAGAAAAAATTGTGTTACCTTCTCATCACATTGCAAATCCCTTCATGTTTTCCTTCCTTCCTTCCTTCCTTCCTTCCTTCCCTCCTTCCCTCCCTCCCTCCCTCCTTCCTTCCTTCCTTCCTTATCATTTTCAAAGAAAAATTCTTACTATGTTGCCCAGGCTGGTCTTGAACTTCTGAGTTCAAATGATCCTCTGCCTCTACCTCCCTATGGCCTATGGGGGCATGTCATCATGCTTCCCTATAATTTCATGAAGTTATTTCAATATTCCAGATTTCTCTTGAAATGTGACATGGTGAAATCCTATCTCTACTAAAATTACAAAAATTATCCAAGTTTGGTGGTGGGTGCCTGTATTCCCAGCAACTCAGGAGGCTAAGGCAGGAGAATCACTTGAACCCAGGGGGTGGAGGTTGTAGTGAGCAGAGATTGCATCACTGCACTCCAGCCCAGGTGACAGAGTAAGACCCCATTAAAAAAAAAATTGTGATGCGATGCCTATAACTAAACAAAATATTTGAGGAATGAATCTATCTCTTCAAAACTTCTGAATCTTCTTTATTGTCTCCAAATATGTTTCTTCTATAAATTTAAGCAGTACATGTGCACTTCTGTTACATGGATATAGTGTGCAGTGGTGAAGTCTGGGCTTTTAACGTAACCATCACCCAAATAATGTACATTGTATTCATTAAGTAATGTTTAATCCCTCACTTCTCTCTTATTTTCCTACCTTTCTGAGTCTCCAATGTCTATTATCACACACTCTATGTCCATGCTCTCACTTCTAAGTGAGAACATGTGGTATTTGACTTTCTGTTTCTGAGTTGTTTCACTTAAGGTAACGGCCTCCAGTTTTATCCATGTTGCTGTAAAAGACATGATTTCATTCTTTTTGTGGCTGGGTAGTATTCCATGGTGACTGTATGTGTGTGTCACCTTTTCTTTACCCAATCATTATTGGACACTTTGGTTGAGTCTGTATCTTTGTCATTTTGAATAGTACTACAATAAACACACAAGGGCAGGTATCTTTTTAATATAATGATTTCTGTCCCTTTTGGTAGATAACTAGTAGTGGGAGTGCTGGATCAAATGGTAGTTTCACGTTTAGTTCTTTGGGAAATCTCCATACTGTTTTCCACAGAAGTTGTACTAATTTACATTCCCACCAACGGTGTATAAACATTGCCTTTTTTCTGAATCCTTGTCAACATCTGGTGTCAGATAATATCTCATTGAGGATTTAATTTGCATTTCTTTGATGGTTAGTGATACTGAACATTTTTTCATATGCTTCTTGGCCATTTGCATGTCTTCTTTTGAAAGACATTCATGCCCTTTGCCCACATTTTCTTTTTTTTTTCTTTCCTTTCTTTTTTTTTTTTTTTAGAAACAGGGTCTCACCTTGTTGCTCAGGTTAGCTGGAACCACAAGCACATGTCACCATGCCCAGCTAATGTTTTAATTTTTGTAGAGACGAGATATCCCAATGTTTCCCAGGCTAGTCTCCAACTCCTAAGCTCAAGGAATCTTTCTGCCTCAGCCCCACAAAGTGCTGAGAGTACAGGGATGGGTCACCATGCTCAGCCTTGGCTACTTTTTAATGGGTTTGTTTGTTTTTGTTGTTGTTGAGTTGTTTGACTTCCTTATAAATTCTAGTTATTAGTACCGTGTTGAATTCATAGTTTGCAAATATTTTCTCCCAGTCTTCAGGTTGTTTGTCCGCTCTGTTAATTATTTATTTGGCGATGTGGAAGCTTTTCAGTTTAATTAAGTCCCATTTGTCTATCTTTGTGTTGTTGCCTGTGATGTTGAGATCTTAGTCAAAACTTCTTCGGCTATACCAATGTCCAGAAGAGTTTTTCCTAGGTTTTCTTTTAGTATTTTTTATGGTTTTGGGTCTTATATTTAAGTCTCTAACCCAGTTTAAGTTGATATGTGGTAAGAGATAGGGGCCTAGTTTTTATTCTTTGCATATGGCAATTCAATTTTCCCAGCACCATTTATTGTAGAGAGCATCCTTCTTCAGTATATGTTTTTGTCGATTTTGTCAAGGATCAGTTGTCTGTAGATATATAGCTTTATTTTGGGTTTTTTTTAATTCTGTTCCACTGATCTATGTATCTATTTTTTTTTATACCAGTACCATGCTCTTTTAATTACTGTAGCCTTGTAGTATAATTGAGGTCAGATAATGTTCGGTTTTGTTCTTATTATCTCTCTTCCTTTTCTTAATGTTGGAATTCTTCAAGAGTCTAACCTCAGTCTCTTCTTACGATATTTTCTCTCCCTGGGAAATTACACCTATTTCATGATTACATTTGCACTAATTATAAATTATATCACTCTTTTGTTCAAGACTTGGATTTCAGATCATCTGAAGCTCAAACACTAAAAGTGAACTAAGCACATTGTATATCCTTTAAGGTATTTTTTCTTACTTTGAGTCCAATTTGTCATGATATGAATATGATCAATATCTTACGCACTTCATACTTTTCATGTAAAAGTATGAAGTGCATAAGATATTGATTATATTCAATCTTATGTAATGGACAACAATTTCTATTACTGGACTAAATCTGTCTTTCTCATTTATTCTTCCTCAGCCTATTAATGGAGCCTCCTGACAGATGATCATCCCTTCATCTCAACCTTCACATGCTGGAATCACTCTTGTAAAGCTGCTTTTATAAAATCACAGCTGCCTTCTTCAAAATAGATTTTCCAAATAACAGTCAATTTACAGTGAGGTTAGCAAAACTTTCCATTCTTTCCACAACATTTAGTTATAAACTATGGTTCCAACTTAATCTTAGACTACATAATAATAACAACAAAACCAATATTGATGATATAATTGAAGTTACCAGAAATGACTATTAGGCACAGTATTTGTATATTTTATATATAGTATCTCAATAAAGCCTTCATAACAGATCTATTATATAGGTTTTACATTTGGTATATTTTACAGCTGAAGCTTGGAGATGCTAAGAAATGCACCTGTGTGGGAGAGGAACAGGCAAGCTATGAATCAAAGTTTATGTCACATTGTCTCCCAAAATGCATTTTAACCACTAAGTACAGTGTGCTTTAATTTGAAATTTATTGACATTTATTTTCTAACAAACTCAAGATGAATGTTTTCCTCACTGTCATATTATTATTTCCATGCATTCCATAATTCAGTCTTTCTAGGGTGTAGCATGAGCTTTAATAACTAGGTGACTTTGCTCATGATTTCTCTCACTTTATGGACATTCTGATCATTACTTCAGACTTAACTCAAATGCCGATTTCTTCATAAAGCTTTCTAAAATTAAAACATTTACAATTAATGTTTTTTCCTTTGGTTAGTAACTTTTCATTGCATGCTACTTTTGCTACGATTTATTGAACAAAATGCATTCTACCTTTCAATATACTATTTATTACACGCCTGGAAGAGATCAGATCTTCATTCTTCTAGTGCCTAACAAATATTCTTTGACATAATACATGCTCAATAAATGCCTATTGAACACATGTTAAACAACTTTATTTACAACCAGTTACACACTAGGAAATGCATATTTCAGATAGGAATATTAGGTAACTTTTTATTATTCAATACATAGTACAGACTTATGAGCCCTAAATGGAATACTGTAGCAATATTAGATTTCTTATAAAGGCAAGCATAATTTTATATTCTGCAGTTCAGAAGCATGTCATCTCCATTCACACATTCATTGCCTTGATGACAAGGGAGAGGAATCTGAAACATTTGTGTCTTTCATGTTCTCCTTTCCTTGGCCTTTAAACTGTACAGTAACCAAATAGTAGAGGCTTCCCACAATGCCCAATTCTGCTAATTCAGTTACTGGAAAACATGTTGCCAATGCCCACTAGTTCACATTCTTTTGGGAGCCATGCATTTGAATATTTACAAGAGGACTAAAACATTTAAAATGTCGGCTACCCAGACCTAATTTATACTCACCACGCGTAGCGTAGACACTGTGTCAAAGTCAATTTGACGAATTTTAGAAAGAAATAAGTATGATAGCTTAAAAAGTCAAAATTTATTGATAAGCTCACACATTATAATGTATTTTTGTTAAACACCCTCCTTTGTTCCCAAGACTAAGGTAGTAATGCAAGGTTTACACTGATACTATTTTCCTGAATATAAAATGTTTAGAAATTGAAAAACACAGTGACAGCAAAAAATGAAAAGCATTTTTCTATCTAAATGACACAATTGTGCTGACAAATGTCATCATAGTAGGAAGCATTCTTTTTATGACCTTTGACTAATTGCTGCTCATTATTTTATTATCCTGTGAAATAGCCTAAAATCTTTCCCTTTCAATGGGAAATAAGAGGGCAATTTAAAAATGTACTAATAGAGTTCCTGCCATTACTTCTCCGCCACAAGAAGAAAGCCATGTGGAAGCCTATGCCAAATCTCACTCTCCTGGACATGCTGCTGTGAAGAAACAGCAAATCAGAGCTCTCCGAGAAACAGAAACGCAGCTGCGAGTATTATCCTTGGCCAAGCCCCTCTTCTTTCTATTACTGTTTCCTACTTCCAGTTTCCTTCTTCTGAATAGTGCTGGAAAATTAGCAGGGAGAGAGCATGTGCTGGAATTGGGGCATGTGGCTTCAGGGCCCGGAGCCATTGTCTTCAGGAGCCATGCTGTGTGGCCCATTAAACAAATGAAAAAGAAAGAAGGACATAGTCCTTCTTAGCTTAAATATCAAATGACTGATAGCAGTCTTCTTTATGTATTCCTGCCCAGAGTGTTTGCAAATCTACTCCGAGTCAAATCCTGGCTACAATACAAATCAGCAGGGAAACATTTTCCATTCCACTTACCAGTTAAGTCATTTCTCTGAAGTATATTTTTTCTATTAGTGAGTGTAAAACAGTATCATCCTTGCCACCCTCAGCATCGCCCTATGCTTACATGATGCTTGAGTTGATTTTTGCTATTAAACCACAATATTCTCTGTCATTCTTATTTTCTTTTAGTAGATTTTAGTAAGTGGCATGATTTACCAGAGTAAAGAAAGAGAAATGTGTGCCATCAGTTCAGAATTCAGTGACAGCATCTTAATTTTTGTGGAAGATGGGAGTGTGTAAACCACGGAGGTTAAATTTATAATGAAGAGAGGGAGAAATTCAATATGTATGGGATACTCGACTTCCTCCAAAAAAGCAAGAACCTGTTTAGCAAGCAATAGTCCACACAGTGGAACAGTGTCGCCCGTACAGTGTAGTAGCAGCAGAATTGTGTTCCTGTTCCCTTGATCTCTAATTCCCAGCACATTCAGTGGATTACATACTGTTTATGCATCATGCAGCCTCCCTGAGCCCTGTTTCTTTACAGTACTTACTCCTGCTGCTAAAAGGAAAATAGGCTCTGACAATCCTCTTTGGCTGCGAAAGCTGCTGCCTCTGAATGAATACATCCTGCTTCCAAGAGTCAAGCTGATCCCTGTGATCCCTGAATCCAACAGGAGTTCAAAAGAATTCTGCACGTCTCAAAGAGGAAAAATTGCTTTTCCTTTAGGATTTAAAGAGGAAAGAGAGCTTCATCACGTGAGAGCTGATGCTATCATACCTCCAGACTTCAGGGCTGCTGCTGAACCAGCTCAAACTGCAGATGAACCGGAAGGCCCAATCTGCCTCTGACTCTGGCTTTCCTCCTGCATTACACAGTTCAGTTCAGACACAGTAATGAGGCCATTGAATTCCCCTCTGCAGCTGCGAGCTGACTATAAATGCAAAAGCTAAGTTGTTGAAATAACTGTGTCAGGGGACTTGCAAATGAATATACTGTCATTCCGACGTAACCCAGTTTACCCTGTGTTCATAGTGAATGGTTTTAGATGCTTAGTGTAAAGCCCTACTATGATGCTCTGCGAAAACATCTTTAGAAGACTTTCCCAGAGGAAAACTGACAGCTAGGATGACAGCTTAGAAAGAAATAAAAGAATCACAATGGTGTAGTATCTTTTTATGACACTTTTCGTAGAAAGATTTAAAGATGTTAAAAAGTGAATGATTTTACAATATTTATGAGAGATAGGGGGTAAATACTCTTCAAGTTAAAAATAATAATGAAATAATTCTTGTAGAGCATTGTTATTCTGTAATTCTCCTTTTAAATACAAAGTGTCCCACTCTGAGCAAACAATAAAAATCAGTTTGCATAAAGCTCATATATCTGTTCATTCGAACAAACAGGTACCATTCTAGGAGGAGGGACCAAAATAAATACAGCATGTAGACTATCCTTCATAAACTTGAAAGCCCCATTCAAGTTATTTATTCTATATATTCTGATACATTAAAAAATTGTCAGGAACATGTATCTTGAGCTTGGTATTCATAAAATGGTTTTGCTAAAAAGACAAGTTAGAAACAGACAGTTAGTGGGCTTAAATATTTTAAATATGGAAAAATTATACTTATATAAGCATTTTGTGATAGATAATGATGATCTGTGTTTGCTTATGTCTTCCTCCAGGTGGTATCTGAGATCTAGGTTATACAATGGTGTGAATATGTGATTGAATGAAGAAAGAAGATCGTTAGCAAGGATTTTATCACATAGGTAAAAGATTTTAAAGCACTTAGTTCATTTCCACTACTCTAACAAAGTACCAGAGGCTGGGGAATTACAAACAGAAACATCTTTCTCCCAGTTCTGGAGGCTGTGAAGTCCAATATCAAGACACTGTCAAGTTTGGTGCCTGGTAAGGGCCTGGTCTGTACTTCCAAGATGATGCCTTGAATGCTGCTCCCTCATCGGGGATGAACTCTGCGTCCTCATGGCAGAAGAAGTGTAACAGGCAAACTCACTCCCACAAGCCCTTTTTTAAGGCATTAATTCCATTCATAAGAGGAACCCTCATGGCCTAATTACCTCGTAAAAGGCTCCACTTTTTAATATAGTACAGTTGTCCCTTGATGTATGTGGAGGGTTTGTTCCTGGACTTCCTACATATACCCACTCAGACTCAAGTCCTGCAGTCAGCCCTGAGAAACGCGCATATATGAAAAGTCAGCCTTTTGTATATGTGGGTCTCAGATCCTGTATTTTCAGTCTGCGTTTGGTCAAAAAATATCAGCATATAAGTGGTCTCACACAGTTCAAACCTATGTTGTTCAAGGTCAAAGGTAGTTCCCCCTTGTTCTTGAGGAATATCTTCCAAGAGCCCAGTGGATGCCTGAAACCATAGACAGTACTAACCTCTCTATTAACTGTTTTTTCTATACATATATAAATATAATAAAGTTTAGTTTATAAACTAGCCACAGTGAGGTTAGCAATAACTAATAATACATAAAACTACTATAAAAATATACTGTAATAAAAGTTATATGAATGTCGCCTATTTCTCTCTCTCTCTCAATGTGTGTTATACGTACTTACCCTTCTTGTGATCTGTTGTTCTGATAACCAAGACAGCTGCTAAGTGACTAATGGGCAGGTAGTATATGCAGTATGGATATGTTGGACACAGAGATGATCCGCATCCTAGGTAGAAAAGAGCAGAACGACATGAGATTTCATCACACTGCTCAGAATGTTACACAATTTAAAATGTATGAATTGTTCATTTCTGAAATTTTGTATTTAGTATTTTTGGAGTGCAGGTAACTGAAACTACTGACACTGAGGCCATAGAAAGTGAACCTGTGAATACAGCAGGGACTACTCTGCCATTGCATTGAGGATTAAGTTTCACCATGAATTCCGGAGAGGACATAAGCATTCAAACTATAGCATAGGGACTGATTTAGTTTCCTCCCCCAAAATGTAGCCTTGGAGACTAGTAAAGGTTTATATAATGAGAAGGGCAATTAAAAAAAAAGATTCCCGACAATTCCCACAGCCTGCATTTCCTCCCCTCCGTCCCTCAATGATTTGGGCAAAGCTTGGTGGAGATATAGTTTATTTCTGCTTCACTCTGTGTCCGCTGAGGCAGCTGGAAGGCGGAAAGTGAGAATCATCTGTAAGTTTGTCCACTCATAATTTAGGTGATTGATGTTGGCTCTTGGCTAAGATCTCAGTTGGGGTTGTTGTCTATAAATGAGCTCATGTGCTCTGGACTTCCTCATAGCATGGTAACTGGATTCTAAGAACGAGTGTCCTGAGAGGGTAAGAGCCAGCTAGAAGACATGTAACCTTTTGTGACCTCACTTTGTAAGTCACACAGCATCATTTCCAGCAATTCTCTTTGTCAAGGTAGTCATAAAGCCCAAGTTCAAGGGGAAGATAGAATCCACCTCATGATGGGCAGTTGAAAAGTTCTTGAAGAGCATGTGGTACCAAAAAAAACATGGTAGCCATTTTTGGAAAATACCAGCATCCAATATTAGAAAACAGTATCTTTAGTACAGCGATACTAAATATTAAATACATTAGGTCTTCATTATTTAAAGATGAATGTACTCTCGCTCACCCTGCTCTAATGCTGAATACATTCAGAAGTGCCCATTGATAGCAACCAAAAGAAGAAAAACAAAAATAAATCCTTGGAAATTCTACAACCAACCTATATTCTGACACTTGGAATTTTCTGGTATAATTTCTAGACTACTTAAACACTGTCTCTCCTTTGCCTCTCTACTTTAGATTATTGCATTATATTTAACAATGAGTAAAGAATTAAAAATGTCATAACACAAATGTTAAACAGTATTTTGATTCTTTAAGAGATTTCTGATCATGATCACAATCATCCAAAATTGGGTTCATAAGAAACACTGAGAATAAAAGATTTTTAATTTCCTAGACAGAGTTGTTGCTGGTGGTGACAGATGAGGAACCGGAAAAAATGTTGACAATTTCAATTATTTTAAATGAATGAATGTGACTTTTTTCCTTTGAAACAACCAATGGACAAATTTAGAATTCATTGAGAGCATGTCAAGTGGGCATAGTGAGCAATTTTGGAGATCAGGTGTACCTGCAGATAACTTGTGCACCCAGAAAGTTTCTCACACAAATGAATTTGAGCAGCATTAGATGTCACAGGCATTTTCACTGTTCAATGACTTTAATTTTTTCCTTGGCCATATGTTGCTTAATATATACCACCAGAGACCACCATAACATAAAGAACACTGATGATAGGAAACAAGAGAATAATGAAATGAATTCTGCAAATTTGTCTCAGAATATGCTTATCCAGATTATAAATAAAATTGATGTAAACAAAATTCTAATATCAAAAAGTCTGTAATGTTTCATAAATAAAGAGAAAAAGGACCTATGATTATACCTATTTTTTTAATTTATAAGATTTGACTATACATGTTCACAATGCATTATTTGAGAAATACAACTAAATACTTCTCATTTTCACTTAAAAAAACAGCATAAATTTAAAAACCATAGAAATTATTTTAGAACAAAATATTTGAGTATTAGAATTAAAATCAGTTTATATTTTGTTTTGAAACTAGCAGTTAAATTGTAATCTACATTTAATCTCCAAATCAAACCTGAGATAAAATATAATTTTTTACATCTATGTTTACAAATGAGACTTTAAATAAACAAAGCATTTTGCACTGGCTATTAAATTGGATATAATTTGAAATTACTTTTATATGTTTATTTTCAAAAATGGAAGTAAAACGAAATTTATAAATAATAATAGTCTTTCCCAAAACTAAAAATTTTACTTGTAAATTATTTCTTTTCATTTCTTTATTACATAGCATATATAAAAGTTGCAATATTTTTTCATTTCCAAAAAAAATTATAAAATATTTTTGTTGGGTTATAGGACTTCTAAAAATGATCAGAAATTACTTGAAACCAAATACTACAAATTATTTAATTCAAAGCAAGGAATTTTTTGCAAATGTATTGACATGCTAATGTAATAAGATTTTGTAAACCACAGAAACAAAGTTTTCTTTCTCTGTCAATTCAAATTTAAAAGGCCAATTATTTACCTTTCAGATTATATTTTGGTTGGTACAACAAACGGAAGACACTATTGCCACTTATTTAACTGGGCCAGGGTTTGTCTATGTCTGAGGATTTAGATTTCTTCTAATGAGAAAGAAAGTCCTTCTGAAAAAAGCATTTCTCCAGATGTCATTTGGCTCTCTAAGTTCTCTCACCAGATAGACAGTGTAATAGTGAAGGGTGTGTTTACCTGAGCTGAGCCAAGTAGGATCTTACTCACACGTTCTCATATCTACACAAAGTAGTTTTTGCCTGGTTTTAATTACATTTAGCACTGTAAATGTACTACCATGTATATGGAAGAAACATTGTGTGTTTTCTTTCATTTGAAACTTCACCAGAAATTCTTTACTATGTCAACCATGTCAGAAAATCAGGTTGCTCATAGCAATGCTGTTTTAGCCATTAGAATCATCACAGGTACACACTTGAATCAGTTCACATTCACAACTTTTATATTTGTAGTGCATCTTTTATAGGTGTTCATCATCTAACTCATTGTGTCTTCTAATATAATCATGACATGCATTTATCTCACACTTCAATTTGTCATCGTATTAATGGGGACAGTGTGTATAAAGTACATGCATAAGTAGGGACTATTACCTTGAAACTTTATTTCACTTTATAAAAACAAATATTAAATATTTGTGATAGGAGAGGACATTGGATACAATCAGGGCTCAAAACCATTGCTCTCAATACACCATCCTGAGCCTATCTGGGAATAGACTCTGGTCCCATATAGGCCTCAGAATACCCTGGGATTCCCAGTAGACTTCCAGCTTGAGGACTTCATTAAAGCCACATATTTTATAGAAGGAATTACAAAGGGAATGCTTAGAGGGCCAGGCAGCTACTAAATAAATGAAGTCAGTCAGCTGTAAAAACAGTAAGGAATGGAGAGGCTTACTGCAAATTTAGTAATGTATATTCCAGATAAGGAAGGCAAGATCCATTTGGTCTCAGCAAATACTGCCTTGGTGGAATGAGAATCCAGTGTTACTGTCACTTAGTTTTCAGGTAATGCAAAATATCTAAATCAACTGATACAATTTCCTAAATTTTAGTACAGTGTGTGTGACAAACAAACAAACCAACAAATCTTGCTATAGATTATTCACGGGGTGTCACATTGCGGCCTCTCCATTTTTAATGGAAGAAAATAGTATCTGGACATAGAAACCTGAAGTGTGAGATCTGCCTCTGAAATTTTTTCAGGTAGCTTTGACTTATAGTTAAAACAACATGTTCATTGCACAGATGTGAAAAATAATAATGCTCCATTATCAGTTCTATTATAATGCTTTATACATTTTACCTATTGACAAAACAGTGGCAATACAAGAGGTTTTGTAGGTTTTAATGTATTCTGACCTTAAAAGTATTTTTCAATTTGTGTCCATTAATTTTACCTCTTATCACTATAGTTTTTAAAAGCAATTGACTCATATATAGAGTGTAAAGACTACCCCAAAAATCTTTTTTCTTATCGTTCAAAATAAGTGGCTTTATACAATTTTCTTTGTGTAATTTCAATGTGTGTATATTATACATTTGAACTATCATTAAAAAAGAAATTTACTTATAGCAATGTGAAAAAGCCTTAATGTAAAAAAGGAGGATATATGTTTGCAACTCCTTTGTTCATTTTTTCCACTTTCTTTCTAGAAATTGTTTCTGTCAATTTTAATTTTCACTGAGTTGAGTGGGAAAGTGATATAGGAGACAGTTACCTCCAACTGCAAATAGCAATCAAAGATTAATAAACGTTTTCAGCAGTTCCAAGTTTCATTGAACGTGTCTTGAGAGGTATGTGGCCAAACAAAATACGCATTTCTGGAAAAGCAGTAAGAGACACCTTGGTGTTTTAAATTTAGGAATTGAAAACTAACTCAGAAAAGATCTAAAAATTACAGTGTAGGAGAGGTAAAGAGGAATTGCCATATTTGAGAAGAGTCAAAGACCTGCCTAGCACAAAAATGTTAGGAAAGAACAGTTTTTATAAAAATAAAAGGAAAGCTAATGCACATATCACAAGTGCATTTTAATGGTTCTATCTGTAATGATACACACTAGTTGGGACATCACCACTGTTTCTCTAAGCTTCCTCTATCTTCAGCAGTTATGAACAAATTATTAGTAATTTTGAAACTTCTGTTTTTGATTTAGAGATCATTCCCATTCTCAATTAAAAGCAGAGAAAAAAACAATAACATTATCAAAAAACCAAAGAGTCTTAAAATGTAATTTCTTTATTTTCCTTTTTTTTCCTTAGAAGAAGTCTCGCTCTGTCACCCAGGCTGGAGTGCAGTGGTAGACATCGGCTCACTGCAATCTCTGCCTCCTGGGTTTCAGCAATTCTCCTGCCTCAGCCCCCTGAGCAACTGGGATTACAAGCACACACCAGCAGCTAATTTTTGTATTTTTAGTAGAAACAGGGTTTTACCATGTTAGTCAGGCTAGTCTCAAACTCCTGACCTTGTGATCCGCCCACCTCAACCTCCCAAAGTGCTGGGATTACAAGTGTGAGCCACCACGCTCGGCCTTAAAATATAATTTCTTAAGAGTCAACTTTAGAAATGATGTGAAATAAGGTAATAAGAAACTGTATAAATTAACAAGGTTATGTGCCCAAAATCTAATGAAATATATATAGTTCATTATGTGATTATGTATATACATGTGTGTACACACACACACACACACACACACACACACACTTAAGATAAGTCAAAAGCAGCCTGTCAACTTCTTTTAACTTCCTCAGACCATGGCGTATCTTGACTTCTTTACTTCAAACTCAAATTTGTTCAAGTTAAGTGGTACTTGCATGTATATTCTTTCTAGAGGGATTGAAAGAATAATTTAGACATTGATTTTGGAAATCCTAATCCATAGCCCATTCACAGCAGATCTGAGAATACGCTATTTTTAAGAGGCATAGCCAGTTCGAGGAAAACCCAGCTAAATGCTTAGATGAAACTACCCTGTGCCAGGGATGCCCCCTGGTGGGGTTGAATGACTAACGATCACTAATGAATTTTTTTTCTTATCTCAGAAATATATTGACTAACCACAGTTTAATTAATTCTAGACTTTTACAGTCCCTAAAGATAAAAATATATTTTTAGATAAAATATAGTATCTGTCTTCTGAGAAAATATTACACAAGATAAAATACTTCAGGGTGCATTGGTGGGAAAATTAGAAAAATGACATCTCTGTTATACAAACGAAAATGAGCCCCTGATGCTATTTTGATGGCCTGTAACAAACATCTTCTGTGGAAATCTGCAAAATGGTTTCTGCAGTTGGAAAGTCACAGCAATGGAAAAGATGCTCTGGATTGCTATATTCACAGGTAAAATGGCTCTTTTTAGACAAAAAAAAATGTTATTGCCATCCACAAAATGAGGCTAGTTTGATCACTGAGTTAGAATTCCAATTAAGTCCCAGAAGCAGAAGAAGCAATGATGAAAATGGGTTGGTTGAGGAGAAGTAATCCTAGCAAGAGGCTTGAGTATATGATGACAAGTTCAAACATACTGAAAACCACTCTTTTGTTGATGGTGTTTTGAGAATCAAAATATATGTATGTACATATATATATATTCAAATATACAAAGTAAGATTGATTATGTTTATGAATTTACTTAAAGTTGCCACTACATTAAATTCAATACAGACATAAAATTTGCATCAAACATATAGTTTTTAAAAATCATATTCTTGTTTATACTTTCAAAAGCAGGTCACTGTGACAAAAATGATGTTTTCCAAAAGTATTGACATAAAATAAAAATTAACTAAACTTTAATTTAAAAGGGTATATTTTATAAATGCTGGTGCATTCAGCATATATTTGGAAAGGCTACATTTCATTCTTATTAAAACCAATAGATTATGTCTAAAACAATATCAACACAGCTATTCTCCTTCCTTAATAATAAATGTGATATTGATATAGCAAAGGCTACATCAATTTTCTAAAAATAAACATTGTTTTATTACACATAAAACTTCTATAAAACTTGAATCTTGGCTTGAAATGAAACTTGAAACATTAATAGGAAAATGCACAAAGCCAAATGTTTTCTTAGTTGCAAACCAAATTAAAATATGCAAGATCTATAGAACAAAAGTAACTGAGGAAGCTTTTTTAAAAAAACTCCAGACATTTGGAAAATTAGAGATACTCAATAAATCCAAAATACGGCAAAGTTCATCCATCCCTAAAAGTAATTAATAGATAGTTTTAATCCTTTTATTTGATTTAATATCCTCTTGAGCTTAATCCATATTTCTCCTTCCCCTAAAAAATTTGCAAAAGTCCTCATGCCTGCAAATGAAATATATACCATTGTGCTTTTTCTTTCTTATCTCTCATCAATGACAGAAGCAGCCTTAGATTCCATTTCCCAGGATATCCTGTTGTTGGTCTAGCGAGCCTTATGCTACTGTCAGTGCGCTCAGTCTAGCAGAACATTGATTTTTAAACGGGGAACCAGGAAGAAAATAATTCAATATTCTATTAGACAATGAATACTGGCAGTCAAAGAGGTAGGAAGCGGTCCTTCACTCCATTTTAATGTATATTCATGAAGGAAGAGCTTTTTATGTTCCTGTTAGAACGTATGCCTGTGGGTGTATTTAAGGTGTGACTCACGAGGGAACTCCTGTCATTTATGGGAAGAAGGGAGAAGAGGTGAAACAATCAGAGGAGGAAATCAAAGGAGGATAAATGACATACGAAAGAAAATGCTACGTGGCATTGGGGTTTGTTTTTATTGTTTTTATTTTGTTTTATTTTGAGACAGTCTCCCTTTGCCTCCCACGCTAGAGTGCAGTGGTATGATCATGGTTCACTGCAGCCTTGACTGGCTCAAGCGATCCTCCCACCTCAGCCTCCCAAAAAGCTGGAACTCCAGATGCATACCACCACAGACAACTAATTTTCCTTTAAAGTTTTTGCAGAGACAGGCTCTCATCCTGGACTCAAGCAATCTTTCTACTTTTCTACTTTGGCCTCTGGGCTCCCAAAGTGCTGGGATTACAGGCATCAGCCACAGTGCCTTGCCTTGTTGTTTTTAATTTTAAAGCTCGTGGTTAGATCGATGAGAGTCTGTCCTCAACAGTTCACATAGTATTTGTTTGAAGCTCAGCACAGCTCCATGAACACTAACTCCCCAAATCAGGTAAGTTAGATCAAAAGAACAATTTTTCTTATCACATGCTTTAAACATTTTTTTCTAATTTTCAGGCAATACTGTAGGTTGCAGCTGTTCCTTGGAATCTTCACATGATTTTGACTCAAACCCAAAAAATGCAAAACAAAAGTAATCAGGAAAAATTAATCAAAGAATAAAGCAGTCTATGATTTAGAAAAGGAATGGGTTGAGTTTTAAAGTCTCAAATATGTAGGCTATATGTGTATATATATATATACACATATGTGTATATATATATATATATATATATATATATATGAATGTAAATGGCAAGTGTGGATGATATGATAAGCAAGAAGTGAGCTCAGGTTATGCTATATAAAGTACCTATAAAGTCTGACTTAAAAAGCCAAGATATTTTATGACAAAAGAAATAACCTATGCATGCAATATTTCCCTGGAATCCAACTCTTGTCTTTTTTAATTCTTGAAAAACTGATGACCTCGTAGGATAGGGAAGGATAGATGAAGCTACTCTCTGGCTGCCTGTTGGTCAGACTTCCAGACACACCTGCCTGCTGCAATCCTTCTATTTTTGGTAGAAAAGTATGAAAAAATATAAGGTGAATCACCACACAGCCCTCTGGTATCTTTCAAAGTTTACTTATGAGAATTGGTCTAGTAAAATGTAAGACATTTAAATTATGTTTATAAATTGGTTTACCTTTAAATTGTTTGAGATGGTAAACACCTGCAAGCAATCAGTCATCCAGATCTACTTGTTATCACCTATTATTTCTATGAATAAGTGCAATGATAATAAGTACGACAGTGTTTCTAATATCTAACACACAGAAATCACATTAAATGACAAAGGATTGAAACACACTATAAGAAAGAATCACTTAATTACTTTAGACTTTGTTTTCTTAGTTTGTAAAATTATAGTGTTGGGTTACAAAATATAAAGTCACTCCCAGATCCACGAAGATATGTTAATATTATGGTCAAGTCCTCTTGTCTAACACACATCGTTTACCACCTGCCGAAACCCTACATAGAGATAACCAAGGTCTATGTAGTGGTTACAGCAAGGATTTGAGAGTTAGCTCTACCTAGGTTCAATAGACAAGGTTTCAGTCTTATATTGACTACAGAGTTTAGAGAAATTATGCAATCTTTTAAAGTCTCAGTTCTTTATCTATAAAATTGGGAAAAATAAATAGCACCTACTACCAGGACTGATATTCAGGTGGCACAAATCTTTACGGTGCTATGAGTTATTAATGGCCAAAATTATTTCTGGGTAATTAGTGCCTATAGTGTGCCTGTTGCTAAATATTTTGAATATCAACACAGAATAATGTTGACATTTCTTGATCAATATTTGTTCTTAACAACTTATCATAACAGTAGCTGTAGCAGTATGGACATATTGAATTTACTATTTTTCATGTCAGAAGTGAACAAAATTTATTTCTGTGCCTTCTTCATCAATTTCAACTCTGAAAATAAGTCTAGCAACTTTTACATTGAACAATTCATAGAATGTGGCAAATAGAAATTATAAAAATTGATTTAATATATTCTTTTAAAGAACTAAAGACTTATTTTATACTGGATTATTGCCAAAGGAGCCATGTTTTTTGTAGGAATTCTAAAATATTATTATTTATTGTTTCTTACTCTAATAAAACTTGCAGAATTATAGACACAATTCCTTCTCTAAAGGAAAATTAGTTGGCATCAAAGAATGGTGTTAAATTATTAGCACATTGAAGGCTCTGTCATATACATAATAAATTTTATTAAAAATAAACTTTCATATTTTGTTTAAAACCAATACTTAAAAGATTTTAAATTGTAAGAAACACAAAACTTTTTACCAAGAAAAATACAAATATTCAGAAATAGTTACTTATCTATACAGTTCCCTGGAATCTAGTCTCAGATCATATTGAGAGTTTTTTGCTCAACAGTAGAATGTGACCAGGCAGGCACAGGCTATTTACAACAACAAGTTCTGACAGTGCAGGTCTTGATTGGCATGACAACACTGAAGAGGCAACATCATTAAACAAAATTAGCAGGGACTCATGTTATACAGACTTGAACCCATTATTACATATGTGCAACATTAGGTAGATTACATGATTTGGATTTGTGTCCCTGTCCAAATCTCATGTTGAATTACGATCCCCAATTTTGGAGGATGGGCTGGTAGGAGGTGATTGAATCATGGGGCAGATTCCCCATTGTTGTTCTCTTGATAGTGCGTGAGTTCTCATGGGATCTGGCTGTTTAAAAGTATATGGCACCTCCCCGCTCACTCTCTTCCTCCTTCTCCAGCCATGTAAGATATGCCTTCTTCCCCTTCCCCTTCCACCATGATTGTAAGTTTCCTGAGGCCTCTAAGCCAGGCTTCCTGCATAGCCTGTGGAACTATGAGTCAATTAAACCTCTTTTATTATAAATGACCCAGTTTCAGGTATTTCTTCATTGCAGTGCAGGAACAGACTAATACAGTAGATATCACTTCAAATCTCCCTTTGCAATTTAATACAGTCTTCTCATTTCAGATATACTGGAATTTGCTAATGGCCTACTTCGAAATGCTGTTCTCCAACAAGTGCACGTTCTTATCACAAAGTGAACTTTCATTTGCACCTGTTTAAGACTCTGCAAGGAGTACAGTAACTGTGCCAGTAATGCTTTTGCTTATCAAATTTACATTTCAAAGTGGCTAAATTGTTTTGAAAGTGTATCCCAGTGTGGAGTCTCTTGCAGTCACTGCTTGATGTTTAAAATGCCTGATATCTACAGAAAAATAGGGAGGGAGGGAGAGAAAGAGTGTGTGTGTGGAGTGGGAGACACACAAATATGTATTTCTTGACATTTGGTCAAGAAAAAAGGAAGAATAAAATTGCTTCCAAATAGAGCAAATATACAAGTGGTTATTTCTATAGATACACTTGGCTTATATCACTATATTTAGTATAAAATTGAATTGAGTGTTAGCGGTTGAAGGAATTTTAGATAGCTTCTACTGCATCCTCCTCATTTTATAAATGTAAAATTCAAAATCCAGAGAGCTATGACATGGGTTAAATAATATAGTTTTGGAGTAAGATGTGACTCTATTTGATCCCTGACTCTGGCTCTTACTTAAGCTGTGGGAATGCTAAGCATCATCTGCTAAAGATTTGATAAAACGATTATTTAAAAAATTAATTGAATAAACTAAGAAAGAAATTCCAGCAAGAAAGACCTGAGTCCATCCATTTATGGCTGGAATGCGGACTGATATATTACCTAATGGCAGAGTTTCACTGCAACTTCCTCAAAGGTAGGAAATAGCTCAAGTTGTGTGGTTCCAAATTATCCCTCTGATTTTCATTTAGACAAACTGCTATCAGGAAATGTCATTCTGATTATACTTCTGAACCAGTGTCTTAGAGCAGCTTTATAACTGACACACGTGCTAGTTTTGAGAGAGCCTTAGGATTATTGAAATGAAATTAAGAAAATGTCTGTTACTGCTAATATGAGTTTCTTAAGGAGTTCTGTAATCCCAGCACTTTGGGAGGCCAAGGCGGGCGGATCATGAGGTCTGGAGTTTGAGACCAGCCTAACCAACATGGTGAAGCCACATCTCTTCTAAAAAAACAAAAATTAGCTGGGCATGGTGGTGGGTGCCTGTAATACCAGCTACTTGGGAGGCTGAGGCAGGAAAATTGCTTGCACTAGGTTGCAGTGAGCTGACATCACACCATTGCACTCCAGCCTGGGCAACAGAACAAGACTTGGTCTCAAAAAAAAAAAAAAAAAAAGCCACATTTATTCTGGGTACAATAAAACATGTTTAATTATAATTACATAAAAAAGGACAAGGTTAAAAATATAAA